>CACRXK020001634.1:0-51587 GCA_902702795.2 Paramuricea clavata
TCATCTTTAATCGTTCTATTATCACAGGCATATTTCCCAATGAGTGGAAATGCGCAAAAGTTGTCCCAATTCACAAGCAAGGGAAACGTAATTGCGTTGATAATTATCGTCCGATTTCCATTATCCCTGTTGTGGCTAAGGTTTTTGAAAGGATAATTTATGACCAGTTACATTTATATCTATCTGAAAATAAACTCCTAACTAATTGTCAGTCAGGGTTTCGTGGTTTACACTCAACTGTCACTGCTCTTCTTGAGGCCACCAATGAATGGGCTCATAATATAGATCATGGAAACATAAATGCTGTCCTGTTTCTTGACCTCAAGAAGCAGTTTGATACTGTAGATCACGAAATCTTGTTAGGTAAGCTTAATGCATATGGCATCAGTTTGATACTGTAGATCACGAAATCTTGTTAGGTAAGCTTAATGCATATGGCATCAGTTTGATACTGTAGATCACGAAATCTTGTTAGGTAAGCTTAATGCATATGGCATCAGTTTGATACTGTAGATCACGAAATCTTGTTAGGTAAGCTTAATGCATATGGCATCAGTTTGATTCTGTAGATCACGAAATCTTGTTAGGTAAGCTTAATGCATATGGCATCAGTTTGATTCTGTAGATCACGAAATCTTGTTAGGTAAGCTTAATGCATATGGCATCAGTTTGATACTGTAGATCACGAAATCTTGTTAGGTAAGCTTAATGCATATGGCATCAGTTTGATACTGTAGATCACGAAATCTTGTTAGGTAAGCTTAATGCATATGGCATCAGTTTGATACTGTAGATCACGAAATCTTGTTAGGTAGCTTAATGCATATGGCATCAGTTTGATACTGTAGATCACGAAATCTTGTTAGGTAAGCTTAATGCATATGGCATCAGTTTGATACTGTAGATCACGAAATCTTGTTAGGTAAGCTTAATGCATATGGCATCAGTTTGATACTGTAGATCACGAAATCTTGTTAGGTATGCTTAATGCATATGGCATCAGTTTGATACTGTAGATCACGAAATCTTGTTAGGTAAGCTTAATGCATATGGCATCAGTTTGATACTGTAGATCACGAAATCTTGTTAGGTAAACTTAATGCATATGGCATCAGTTTGATACTGTAGATCACGAAATCTTGTTAGGTAAGCTTAATGCATATGGCATCAGTTTGATACTGTAGATCACGAAATCTTGTTAGGTAAGCTTAATGCATATGGCATCAGTTTGATACTGTAGATCACGAAATCTTGTTAGGTAAGCTTAATGCATATGGCATCAGTTTGATACTGTAGATCACGAAATCTTGTTAGGTAAGCTTAATGCATATGGCATCAGTTTGATACTGTAGATCACGAAATCTTGTTAGGTAAGCTTAATGCATATGGCATCAGTTTGATACTGTAGATCACGAAATCTTGTTAGGTAAGCTTAATGCATATGGCATCAGTTTGATACTGTAGATCACGAAATCTTGTTAGGTAAGCTTAATGCATATGGCATCAGTTTGATACTGTAGATCACGAAATCTTGTTAGGTAAGCTTAATGCATATGGCATCAGTTTGATACTGTAGATCACGAAATCTTGTTAGGTAAGCTTAATGCATATGGCATCAGTTTGATACTGTAGATCACGAAATCTTGTTAGGTAAGCTTAATGCATATGGCATCAGTTTGATACTGTAGATCACGAAATCTTGTTAGGTAAGCTTAATGCATATGGCATCAGTTTGATACTGTAGATCACGAAATCTTGTTAGGTAAGCTTAATGCATATGGCATCAGTTTGATACTGTAGATCACGAAATCTTGTTAGGTAAGCTTAATGCATATGGCATCAGTTTGATACTGTAGATCACGAAATCTTGTTAGGTAAGCTTAATGGATATGGCATCAGTTTGATTCTGTAGATCACGAAATCTTGTTAGGTAAGCTTAATGCATATGGCATCAGTTTGATACTGTAGATCACGAAATCTTGTTAGGTAAGCTTAATGCATATGGCATCAGTTTGATTCTGTAGATCACGAAATCTTGTTAGGTAAGCTTAATGCATATGGCATCAGTTTGATTCTGTAGATCACGAAATCTTGTTAGGTAAGCTTAATGCATATGGCATCAGTTTGATAATGTAGATCACGAAATCTTGTTAGGTAAGCTTAATGCATATGGCATCAGTTTGATACTGTAGATCACGAAATCTTGTTAGGTAAGCTTAATGCATATGGCATCAGTTTGATACTGTAGATCACGAAATCTTGTTAGGTAAGCTTAATGCATATGGCATCAGTTTGATACTGTAGATCACGAAATCTTGTTAGGTAAGCTTAATGCATATGGCATCAGTTTGATAATGTAGATCACGAAATCTTGTTAGGTAAGCTTAATGCATATGGCATCAGTTTGATACTGTAGATCACGAAATCTTGTTAGGTAAGCTTAATGCATATGGCATCAGTTTGATACTGTAGATCACGAAATCTTGTTAGGTAAGCTTAATGCATATGGCATCAGTTTGATACTGTAGATCACGAAATCTTGTTAGGTAAGCTTAATGCATATGGCATGAGTTTGATACTGTAGATCACGAAATCTTGTTAGGTAAGCTTAATGCATATGGCATCAGTTTGATACTGTAGATCACGAAATCTTGTTAGGTAAGCTTAATGCATATGGCATCAGTTTGATACTGTAGATCACGAAATCTTGTTAGGTAAGCTTAATGCATATGGCATCAGTTTGATACTGTAGATCACGAAATCTTGTTAGGTAAGCTTAATGCATATGGCATCAGTTTGATACTGTAGATCACGAAATCTTGTTAGGTAAGCTTAATGCATATGGCATCAGTTTGATACTGTAGATCACGAAATCTTGTTAGGTAAGCTTAATGCATATGGCATCAGTTTGATACTGTAGATCACGAAATCTTGTCAGGTAAGCTTAATGCATATGGCATCAGTTTGATACTGTAGATCACGAAATCTTGTCAGGTAAGCTTAATGCATATGGCATCAGTTTGATACTGTAGATCACGAAATCTTGTTAGGTAAGCTTAATGCATATGGCATCAGTTTGATACTGTAGATCACGAAATCTTGTTAGGTAAGCTTAATGCATATGGCATCAGTTTGATACTGTAGATCACGAAATCTTGTTAGGTAAGCTTAATGCATATGGCATCAGTTTGATACTGTAGATCACGAAATCTTGTTAGGTAAGTTTAATGCATATGGCATCAGTTTGATACTGTAGATCACGAAATCTTGTTAGGTAAGCTTAATGCATATGGCATCAGTTTGATACTGTAGATCACGAAATCTTGTTAGGTAAGCTTAATGCATATGGCATCAGTGGAGTAGCTGGAAATTGGTTTAGATCTTATCTTAGTGAACGTCAACAAATGTGTTGTGTTAATGGTCATTCTTCAAATAGTCATTTTCTTCGATGTGGAGTTCCCCAGGGAACTATATTAGGTCCACTTCTATTTTTAATCTACATCAATGACCTGCCTAATTGTCTTGTACATTCCCGTGCACGTATGTTTGCTGATGACACTAATTTGACATACGCAAGTAATAATATTTACGATATCAATCATAACTTTAATGAAGATCTTGCCCATGTCAGTGAATGGTTATCAGCAAACAGGCTTATTTAAATCAAACTAAACTGAATTCATGTTGATTGGCTCCCATCAAAGGATGAATACTTTTCACGCAACTCCTTCTTTAGCAATTAATAACGTTCCAGTTAGGCAAGTCTCTCACACAAAGTCACTGGGCACACATATCGATGAGAAGTTGTCCTGGAATGTTCACATTGAAAAATTGTGTAAAAAAGTTGCTAGTGGCATAGGTGCTTTAAAGCGCACAAGACCTTTTGTTTCACCTTCCACAATGCAACTGATTTACAGTTGTCTATTCCAGCCATATTTCGACTACTGCTCAGTTATCTGGGATAGTTGCGGGAGTACTCTTGCGGATAAAGTACAAAAACTACAAAATCGTGCCGCAAGAGTACTGACATCATCCAGTTATGATACAAATGCCGATTATCTGTTTGAAATACTTGGTTGGAAAAATCTTGTATCTCAGCGTAAGATTGCCAAAGCTATCATGGTATATAAATCTGTGAATGGCCTTGCATCCAGATTACCTCTCCGAAATGTTTGCTGATCGCAGTAACATTACAAATTATACGTTGAGAGACACCACCAGCAAACTAGCGATACCACAACCGCGTACAAACTATTTGAAAAATAGTTTTAGTTACAGTGGTGCGGTACTGTGGAATTCTCTTCCTACAGAATTACGGCAGGCTATAGCTCTTTACGTAAATTCAAGGCTGATTGTAGCAACTTCATTTGATAATTTTAATATTTTTACTCCTATCTACATTATTTTAATAATGCACGGCACTCATGGAAAACAGGTATTAATAATGTATTTCCATATTTTGTTATTTGTAATGTCCCTTGTCTATTTTATTGTAAATCCTGATGAGTCTACCGTGGTTAAATAAAGTTCACTTACTTACTTACTTACTTACTTACTTACTTGGTTTCCCTCTGCGCAGGAACCAATCAAAATGCTTCATTTTTCGGATGACATCCTTGCCATACAATAAAATTTGTTATTAGATATGCGCAGTAAAAGTGCGCAATGCAAAATTCTTTACCAGGCCCTAGGCAGTCGAAAGACGTTTTGAAAAAATCCGTCCACGCTCCGTATCATGCCTCTGCAGGTTTAAGGCCATTTCCCTCTTCGACCATATATTGTAACGTATCCTAGCGTTCTCTTTTGTGTCGAAGTCATATTGTAACGTATCCTAACATTCTCTTTTGTGTCGAAGTCATATTGTATCGTATCCTAGCGTTCTCTTTTGTGTCAAAGTCATATTGTAACGTATCCTAGCGTTCTCTTTTGTGTCGAATGCATTAGTTCCACTCTAGTGCTCTGCAGGAAACAAAGAAATGTGATACGGTTGAAGTGGAAAACGGTCTTTAAGCTTCGGTCAACTGACGAGGATGAGAGTTGATGAGAGTTAGCAGTAACGCATTGTTAAGGGGACATTTTATGTTAAGAAAATAAAGGTTTGATATGAGTTCCAACTATGTTTTAACTTCAATAGAATACATGATACTGTTGGAAAATCATCAAAAACAGCTGGCTAAGGTTGCGTGACTGCCCATTCACCTAAAGGAATATATTTTCTAATTGATTGGACAGTTCAATGACTTTGATATGCATACGTACTTTAATAGACCTTCACTTATACAGGGTGAGTAAAAAAAAACTGACACCTTTGTTATTCAAATTAGCCGCGAAGATATCAGTTTTTTTTACTCACCCTGTATACAGGGTGTCTGAAAAAAAAGGAGGAACCTTTAGAAATTCAACTTAAGTTTTATAATTTGAATTTGAATGAATCTGAGCAATATGCTGAACGAGTTTTTACTGTTTTACGCTCTGCGTTAAATTAATCATGCAGCACATATTCATATGTTAATAATACTACTACTAATAATAATAAAAGCATTTATTTTAACACGATAATGTTCCCGCAAGATCCCCATATCAAGATTCCGTAAGTTATAGAAGGTAAATCAACTTTGAAGTAGAAGTCCAGTTTTGCAATAATAGGTAAGAAGTATAATGATTTAAGGAGATTTAGTTTTTTGCCAAATGACAATCTATTTCTAGATCTAAGCATCTTGTTGACTCGACACGCGTTTTATCTGACTCTCACCTAACTTTAAGCACTGAAGAGGACTCATGATCATATACTCAGTTTTATCTGGATGAGGTGTTAATTGATGGTGGCAACGCCAGAGATACAGTTTACTCAAAATCTTGTTGAGCATTTCTGCAACAAGATCTTGCGTTGGTCCAATGGCATATTGCGTGGTATCATCTGCATACATATAAATATCTCCATCATCCGAATTATTGGTATCTGGTAGGTCGTTACAGAACAATGAAAACAGAATTGGACCAACAACAGATCCTTGCAGAACACCAAACTTTACTGGCATCGACTCTGACATGCAACCATTATATTACTGTAACCTGATGACGTTTGGAAAGATAGTTTTCAACCCAACACCAGAGATCACCCGATATACCAAGCTCTTGATGTAACTTCTAAGGAAAACTGGGTGGGAGATGGAATCAAATGCCTTCCGAAAACTGATCTACAAATAACCGACACCAACTACTAAATTGTTGAACGAAACCTAGCCTAATAAACAGCTGCCTATTATTCGAGGCGGCTGTTTATCAGGCTAAACGAAACCAAGCACTTTTAAATAACTCCATGCATAAAATTCGATTCAATTGTGTTTACGCACCCATGGGTTCAATATTCCGGATGTGTAAAAAAGGAAGACCTTTAGAAATTGTCCTATCGTTATAATTTCAATGCCTGTACCGTGCTAAGTGTACGCATGCGTAAAATATTAACAGCTACGTACATACATTACAATATATTTACAATATATTTGTTGTATGCACAAACGAACAGTGCTTTGGGTTGAGAAAAATGAGGGCCACGTCGAAGGACACGGTGTTTGATATTTTGATAGATCGGTTTCGTTCAACATATAATTATATATGTGCTGATTAATTTAACGCAGCGCGTAAAGCAGTAAAAAGTCGTTGCAAGTCGTGCAATTAATGATTAACACTACTTGTGATCAGTTTGAAAAATGTGCCAAATTGCACTCGGCTCGACGGCTCGTGCAATTTTGGCACATTTTTCAATTATCACTCGTAGTGTTAATCATTAATTGCACTCCTTCCCGTGTGATTACCTACACTTAATATTGACTCGCCAACGACCCGCATTACGGATCGTCGCTAAATAAATGTCGCTAAAAATTGTCCTGCGTTTGGCGTCATTATAAGAGTTACTCAAATACATATAAAAGAATTGAACTGTCCTATCAATTAGAAAATAATTATATTCTCTTAGGTGAGTTGGCAGTCATAAATTCAGGCTTTTCTCAATAAAATAAAGGTCTATACTATTCTTCCAGCCACATGTTATGATTGAACTGCAATTCGTTCCCAGCGCAGAACGCGTCATTTGGATGCGCATTTGAAACTCGGATTTCCTCTAATACACTCTCATCCTCTAATGCACTCTCATCCTCTTTTGATCTGGGCGTTAAGCTTTCAGTGCGGTGAATATTAACCAGTGATGTCATCAATTTTGACTGGGACATATACCATTAGTTCCCATAGTCTTAGTTAACAAAAATAAATTGTGCCATACTAGCTCTTAGTTCAAAAAAATTAATTGTATCTTTAAAAATCGTTTACATTATCAGAACTTTGATATGAAAGTATATTTTGATTAAAGAAACTTTCAATAATGCAAAACAACATTTTGTAAAAGCTAGCCTGCGATATTTCAACCAATATATAATCGCAATCTGACAATCTTTATAACGTCAAATGATAATTATGCAGAAACGTACAGTAAACACTCGAGTTTTAACGTATATGATACATTGATAAAAAAAACACATTTCATTAACAACCGACCAGAGCCTTACGTTAAAACCAACTGCTAAAAGAGTAAATGTTAAACCGTTAAAAGTTAAAAGAATACAGCTTAAACCCGAAAACTGATTTTGTAACTTGTCTTCGAGCCGTCACTATGGCCATGAAACTATTAATCGTAATTACTACACTGGCATTACATTATGCTTACGAATACCAAGATGCGAATATTTTAGAGCAAAATACGTTTAGAAAACAGCAAAACACACGGTTTGTACAACAGCGGACCACTGGAATGTTCCAAAAAGGGAGAATGGTTAAGACGAGCAGGACGATTGATGTTGATGGTAGTAACAGCAGGAAGTTGAGTGGTGGTAAACTGGGATATAATTCAAACAAAATAAAAGAGCGAGCTTTTAATGTTAGTGCACTGAAAAGGATTGCTTTCAAGAAACAACAAAAAATGGATTTCAAGAGAGTAAGACGGGAAACCACACACCAGAATACAACAGAGCAAAGTTTGCAATGTGAAGTGGTCTCATTATCATGTAGGAACTGCTGCGAGAACTCGAATAACTGCCCTCATAAAACAAACTTTTGTCGTTGCGACTCACTGTGTACATTCTACAACGACTGTTGTGTTGATTTCCAAACATTTTGTGGGACGAGAAAGGAAATTTCGTTCGGAGTTGATCCGCAACAACTTTCTTGTATGGCGCCGAGGCATGTTGACACGAGAAGCCGTGAATCGGATCACATTTGGATGGTCAATAAATGTCCAAAGAATAGAAAAATTGATGACATATCACGCAACTGTGAAACTGCTGATGGTATAAAATTATTGAATATAACGACTATGCGAAAACTCCTTCCTGTTGTGGATAAAAATACTAACTTACTATTTAGAAATGAGTTTTGTGCCCAATGCAATGGTATTGAAAAGTTTGAATATTTTGGTTTTAATATGAGATGCTATGTAGTACCACCCGCCACAATTACTTCGTTTGAAGAGCTGGTCGAATTTGCTAAATTATACTGCGAAACAAAAGAATTCATATCCATTTTCAGAGACGTTCATCAAGCAGTGCGTGAATGCATTCAATATTTTCGATACCTCTGCCCAACTCTGAAAGAACTGAACGAAAAATGCGATCGACATATCTTGTCCACATATCACTGCATTTCTATAACACATTGGTGTAATTTAAATATATCGAAATGGGACGTCCTGGCATATGACAGATGCATGCAATCAAGTGAGTCTCTATCAGATATGCCGGAAGAGGGACCCACAAGGATCGAACATGCAATAGCATCATTTACAGTTGTCCTTCGTTTATCCAAAGGTGCTCCTTTTGCAAAAGTACAAGGAACACGATGCATGAATGGACTGTTTTATGATCCTTATCTTGAAACATGTCGATATGGCGAGTCCATTCGTCCGCCATTAAAGGAAAACTTTGACAGATTTGATGTTGTGGTCTGGCTTGATATAAGAAATTTTGAAACACTCGTTTCGATCTATTGGACTATGCCTACTTTGAACGAAGCCATTTCTTCCCTTGCACAACTTTTCAACTTCAAGTACTCTCAAGTAAGTGCATTACAATATATACCAACTGAAACTGGCAAGCGTCCTGAAACACAGATCATGCGTTTCAAACTTGAGCTGACAGACGAACAGACATTACGCTTGGGAAAGGCCAACAACAACACATTATCACATTTTGAAAAACATCCAAAAAATTCGACAAATTATCTTCCGCTTCAAAGACTTCTGTTTTTCTCAGGAAAATTTAATATTACTGTTTCTAACGAGATAGTTACTATATTTAAAACAACCTCTCGTCAGCTCGAGTGCATCCGGAAACACACATTTTTACAAGGTAATTATACTTCAGTGCAGAATGGGAAATATTATTTTATTAATTCAACTGGTAAAACATTTGCAAGAAACCAAGTTTTTCTTGGAGAGAACAAAAGTATTTCAGTTTGCGAGCGGATTGTTTTCTCAACTTGTGTTGGACGAAGAATTAATTTGACGTCGGACGAATACGTAAAGTTTGAGAATTTGAGCATCTTTTACAATAGAACAAAAAAGATTTATGACTTTGGTGAATACGATATCGAAGATGGCAAGATTTTTATGTGTATTCCTGAAAAACCTTCTGAGCCAATTCATGCGATGCCGAGTGATTCCGTGTTTATCGAGACATATTTAACTTTGATTTGTGTTGGTTTATCTTTGGTCAGTTTATTCCTGGTCATTCAGACATACCTCATATTTGCTGAGCTTCGTAACCTGCCTGGCAAAAATCTTCTAAGTTTGTCATTGTCGTTATTTCTAGTGCAGTTGCTTTGGTTAATTCCAGATGCGTGGTACCCATCCACATTTTGTCTCGTGGTAGCAGTTTTGAAACATTATTTATTTCTTGTATCATTCGTTGCCATGGCAGCAATTGCGTGGGACTCGTACACGGTGTTTGCCAGCAAAGATTTTGGAATCCGAAAAGATTCGGCGTCCACGAAACCTGAGAATAAGAAATTTTACAAATGCTCAGCGATCGTCTGGGGTCTCCCAGCCATGTCTGTTGTCGCGTGCACAGTCGTTGACCAGAAAGATATTTACGCAGTTTACGTTAATGAGCTGTGGTGTTGGTTTGATAATATCCAAGCGCAAAAGTATCTCTTCGTCGTTCCTGTTGGACTACTCCTGTTATTCAATGTCACATTCTTCGCTCTGACTGTATTTTGTATGCAACGTAGTCACTCAAGAACAAGATTAATCCTCTCAGATGAAAGTCATAAAACAATGTTTTGGATCTATCTCAAACTGTCTGCTTTGATGGGATTCAGTTGGTTGTTTGGTTTAATATATCTGCTCTGGAGGACACCCGTCTTCTCGTATTTGTTTGTAATTTTCGCATCACTTCAAGGTGTTTATATCGCTCTTGCTTTTGTCGTGAAAAAATCTGTTTGGGAAAAGTATAAAAAACTATTCGGAAGACAGAATAAATATCAACCAGATTATCGAAGAAAATTGTGCAAAAGCAGGGAAACAAGAGTGTAGTCATGGGGGTAAGTGTAAATTACAGTAAGCTTGTTAATGTTTTATTTTGCTGTTGGGATTACATAGCCATTAAGATAGCTAGGTAGCAGATGGTGGTAGATTATTGTAGATCTTTAAGCCTAGCTGTTACTCAAAATACGAAATGCTGAATACAAGTGCATGCAGACACTTTATATTCATTTGTCATCAACAAATACTACGTACACTCCTATATAACTGGAATTAATTCAACGACGGCGAAATTCTTTCGCGAGAAACTGTGTCTGCGACTAAATACGTTGCGCACGTGTGATTCTATTGATTTTTCCCACTTTCGCTTTCGCCGTGAGTAGAAAAGAGCTCGCGGAATCAGGCCTTTGGAAGGTTGACATATAAAAAGAAACAAATTCCGAATAAAAAATGCCAGCCGTTGAAACTCAAGATTTGAATTCAGACAAGATGAACGTTTGAAACTGTGAATTTTCGAATTCGATCGACTTTAGTTTCAAAGTCATCATCATGAGACAAAATGAAATACAATACTTTACATACAACACTCCGCATACAGCATGTACAGAGCAAGAGCGAGAGAACACACGTCCTTCCTAAAGTATCGTATTTCATTCTGTCTGATGATGACTTTGAAACTAAAGTCGTAAATTAACAGTTTCAAACGTCGTCTTCTATTAATTCAAATCTTGAATTTCAAGATGGCATTATTATTCGGAATTTGTTTCTTTTTATATTTTCTTAAATTGTCGTAATGTACTTATATATACAGGGTGTATCAGAAGAATAATCCATGGGAGTGATCTTGTGGGCTTGATATTGAGTGTACAGATTTAATCTTTTCACAGTAATAAAGATTAGGGTTTTAGTTTTTTACACCTTTTTTGTATCATTTCAAGCAAAAATTACCAAATACGAGATTTTTCACTGAATGTCGGTCGAAATCACTTTTTCCATCTTTGCGCCGTTATTAATTATGGTAGTATACATATAAAAAAAGCAATTAATTACTGATGTGTCATGCCAAACAATAAACTTCAAACAGAAGTGACCACATGGTTAGGGCTTGTTAAATTAAAATTTATGAATTTTTTTATCAAATGTGATCACGGATACAAAAAAGTATCATTGGACTACTAAAAGCCTGAATTTTATTGCTGTGTAAAAATTATATGGATAATCTCATGCATGCAATATCGTCGATATCTAACGCAGGGGAATATATGCATTATGGCGCTAAAGCTGGACCGTGAGCTGGATTACCTTTTCTTATACTCATACACTCTGACGTAAATCAATGAGACCTTTCTTAGAATGACGTCAAACGCGGAAAACCAATCTATGTGGCGAGCCAATAAATTTCATGAAAACATTTGCGAACTGTCGCTAAAATTTGTCCCTTGGTTCCATCGCATTAAGCCCGTTCTCCCGCTAGGCGAATTTTTCCGCGACGCGAAGCGAAAAACAAACTCTTGGCAATGTGATAGGTCAGCGAAAAAATTCGCCGCGAAAAAGTAGGATCAGTTCCTACTTTTCTACTGTTCGCGCGAACAAATTCGCCCAGTGGAGAACGGGCTTTAACCGAGTGTTTTCCCGCCACGTTTGGCGTCATTACAAGAAAGGTCTATTGTGAGTGAAAAAATGAGTTCATTGCATGTAAAGTGCAGGTTCTATGAACGTGAAGAATGGATAGTCAACCACTGACCTAAAATTTAAAAGTTTCACAGTTATTTAAAAATCTGAGAAGCCCGATTACGTTTATAGCGCGCCATTTTGTTCCTCGTTTGCTTCAGGATGTAACGAATATAACGTAGTTATCTGGCATTTGTAACCGTCACCTCTTGCTTTTTCGTTTTTAAAAAAATAGAGGCATTTTCATGTTTCATATAAACAAAGCCCAGCCATTACAGAATTAAGAAACTACTTTTCATCTGAATTTCCGTATTCTACATTAGAAAATACTAGCCTCCTCCGCAGGCCTCCGACTACCCGATTCCTCGGGTGAGATGTCTGCGGAGGAGGCTAAGAAAATACGTACATGGAAAGGTTTGTACATATAAAAAATCCCTATCTAATATATTCAGTCTCTAAAATTGCGAAAAATGTACTGTCAACTTTAACTTTGTTCTCTTCCTTTGTAAATATAAATTTTTACTATTATACACTCTTCCGTATTGTACAAGTCTGGCGAACTGTCTTTATCGAACTGCCAATTAATTAATTAATTCATTGAACTATACAACGATAACTAGGGGCAGTTAAAGGGGCCCTACAGTCATTTTTTATCAAATTTACATTTTTTGTTATTGTCGCTACTTGACATGCGCACCACGGCATGCATGCGTCTTCCAGTGTGCGGAAGTACTCATACTCATGGATACTGCACGTAAGATACAGCCAAACGAATCTCCGTGGAGTCCCCTACTTAAGGTGGCTTTTCGATCTAAAAATGAAAGCATTAGGCTAGTTCTACTATCTGACCAAGTTTGAACGAAAAATGTTGAAAACTCTCAGAGTTATTTAATAAAATACATTTCGCTGCAATAAGAAAAACATTGAAAATGTAATATTCAAATTCAATTTTCTCACGAAAAATTTTACGGTAATTACTGATTTTCAAACGAGTTATGCTCCTGCGGGTTTTAACCAATTTTTCTCAAATTTTCACAGGACATAGCTAGATACGTCAGTTTCCAAATCGTGTTCGGCTTTTTTTTAATTTTGGATATTTTAAAAATAAAGAGCAATTCACTCAAACAATTCAGAAATATATTGCAGTCGTCAAAGAAATTGCCATATCAGCGGAATGACGAAATAAAAAAAATTTCCGAACACAGTTTTTTAGAACAACTATTTTACTGTATAAAAATGATATTTTCATAAATATAACTTAAAACCAGCAGGAGCACAACTCAAAAGCGTAAAGGTATCGCGATTTAAGATTTTCCTGAATAATTCTTACATTATTTTATTGCTTGTTAATTTTACAACTTTACCATATTTTGCATGCACTGGAGAACATTTGGTGAAAATTTGATGAAAATCGGACTGATATTGAGCGCGCAGTAGCGATTTTCCGCAAAACGCCAAAAAGGGTGTCCTGTAACCTTAATAAAGACCCAGGGCGTTGATTGGATCATTTCCGGCACGCGCCTGCAATTAACTCATCGGTGCTCCCCCGCCATTAAATTCGCATAAGGCGACTGAAGACGACGCAACCTCCGTCGCAGGGACTTTCCACCCTGGGTACGAGCATGAAGACGAGGCAGCATTAAGCTAGGCAGCAACACAAATTACCTTGACCTTAGACTTGTTCTAAAGGTCCAGACACAGGACGCGATTCGACAACGCAACGCGATTTTTCGGTTTTCACTGACCGATAAGTTTGATCCTAGTTCAAATTTTCCAAATATTTAGAAGCGATATAACATTTTGAGTTTTTTGGTCTTCATATCTTTTAAAATTTGCTCTCATTGGCTGTTTTATTAACTTTCAAAAACTAAGAAATCGCGTCGAATCGCGTCCAGACCTTTAGAGCAAGTCTAAGGTCAAGGTCATTTGTTTGCCTCTCAAAGGGTTTTATCATCAGGGGCCGGTTGTTCAAAGGTGGGTTAGCGCTAACCCTGGGTTAAAATTTAACCTGCTGTTTTAGCTTGTGTATTTCTGCACGTCTGTTTATTTGAAAACTTCAGAGAAGTAAACTCCTATGGATCCAGACAAGATCTCTGAAGAAATAGTTCCAAATTTACAGACAAGCTGTCAGGAAGTTTGCTTTGAATTTTAGGTTAATCCAGGGTTAAGCTAACCCAGCTTTGAACAACCGGCCCCAGTGGTTTACTGCCTGGGGCCGTTGTATAAAACTCTTAATCACTTTTTTAATCACTATTTTGTAGTTAAATAGTGATCAACTTTAATCACGTAGTTAACTCGGTTGTTTTACGGTATAGTCACAGAATAAGAAAGTACAGCAGAAGTGTCACTCAGGCAAGTATTTGTCCGCGTTTTGACAAGCGATTCGTCATCAATCACGCCATCCTGGCTAGTACAACCGGCACTTTGTACCTACCAAAACCTGATAAAAACTTCCGGTTGTACTAGCCAGGATGGCGTGAGCGAGTTAAAATTTTCGTGGACGTAAAACAATAAGGGAACCGACTCGAGTGACGCTTCTGCTGTACCTTCTTATTCTGTGGTATAGTTAACTTCTCGAAACGTAGCCAAAAATGGCGCTTGTATAGGAGGGAACAACATTTTTCAGTAAAACAATAATGAAAAGCAACGCTTACCTGGGATTTTCAATCGCTATCTTCCCTGTGAATGTTTCCTGACAATATAAACTCTTCAAACGCTATCGCTTTTGTTTTTTGGCGAAAACCAAATATATTTTTGCACTCGGGACGATTTCTCGAAGACGACGTTAATCACATTTTACTTTATGTAATTTTACCGTTTAACCACCCCACGCAAGTTAACTACGTGATTAGTTAATCATCCGACAAACTACATTTCGTGCAACGCAATAGCTAGACCTAATTTCCCCTTATGAGTAAAATTTTGATGTAGACAAGTCTGGACAAAAATTTCATCACAGCTTGAAAGAGCATCACAAAATTAGTAATATTCCGAAGTTTCGTTGCGAAATGTTGCATAATGCGGATAATATAGCCTTGCGAAGTTTGCCGTTTTTCAGCATTTTGCATTACAAATGAAATTGGTGATCAGTTTGATCATCTGATTACCAATTCCCCAGCCTAGTCCCAGGCTCTCTCTCTCTCTCTATTCGCTGCTTTGATATATTTAAATAAGTCTTAAAAGTTTTATGCCTGGATGTGCTGTGCGCACAGCGAGAGAGCCTAGCAGATTTCGGTAAAATGGTCCCTGATTTCAAAAAAGTGGTCCCTGGCCTGGTTACCAAGCATACCTCATTTGTAAATGGAAAACGTTATGGAAATTCCTTTGCAGTTTGCATTTATAATTAAGTCATTAGTTTTGCTTTAATGCTGTCGGAACAATGAAGTAGGCTACGTTTCTGCGGTCAGAATGGAATAACGGGCTTAAAATGACTCGTGTTTACTAAAATATATAGCCATATTAAATGCTATCTAGAAGCTTGAAAATTATGCCGAGTCTCCGACTAAGAATGTTTTGACAACACCGTCATGTCAGGCAAATATTCCCAATCTCCTCAGCAATTTAAACCTGTCAAGTAGAAAGCGTAGTTGTGTATACCAGTATACACCCTTTTCATAAATGACTGCCGATTAAAAATTCTTTTATGTGCATATAAATTGGCCCAACTAGCCTCGTTTCTGGGTAGAAATTCCTTCGAAATCTTAACATAAGTACGAGGATAGTTGGGCCAATTTATATGCACATATATAAAGAATTTTTAATCGGCAGTCATTTATGAAAAGGGTGTATGGTCTAGTGTTGATCACAACTTGCGAGTACATAAATAACATCAACGATTGCTCAAACTCGGTATCGTAAATTTGTATATAATTTTTTTTAGTTGAGCACATTTTTAATTAATACAGTTTGATTTGGTTATGTAGACATCGAACATGTACATGATGAACGAACATTGTCGTATTTATAATTAAAAGGTTACTTGCATGTATATATAAATTTTCCGCCATATTAAAAATACTGAAATCTGCTAGGCGTTCTGAAGCACCTTGAGCGGTGACGTCACACCTAGGTCCCAGTCTCGTACTACATCCACTTTTTTCTCGCGCTTGCTTCAGAACGACTGGGACTAGGCTGCCAATTCCCGTTTGTAATACAAAATCATAGTTAAGGATTTAACTACAGTGATTAACGCTAATCATTAACGACGTTTTTATACAACCGGCCCCTGGTTTTTAAGGTCGCGCGAAAATATGCGGGATGGATGAAAAACCACTTCGATAGGCAGAACGTCGAGCAAATCTAAGAGGCCGAACATTACAAAAGTGATGGGGGTGGGGTGGGAATTTTCAGGTGGGAATTTTTTCCCGTCCGCTTGTGCTGGAATTTTTTACTGAATTTTAAACGTATTCTTCTTTGCCTTCCTCTTGCCCGATTCTTTTTCTTCCTTTGCGCGAATTAATTACCTCCGCCAGGAGGTTATGTAATCATCTGGGTTTTTACCTCCGCCAGGAGGTTATGTAATCATCTGGGTTTGTATGTGTGTGTGTATGTGTGCGTGTGTGTGTGTATGTGTGTGTGTTTGTCTGTGAGCACGATAACTCAAGAAATACCAAACATATCCGTACGAAATTTTGTGAGTGCATTTCCCATCGGCTAAGGAAGAACTGATTAAAATTTGGTTGAATTTGGTTAAAAATTGAATGAGAAATAACAAAAGTTTGTCTTGCTTTTCCCGGTCAATTAAATAAAACTTTATACTGAATGCGTAATTAGGACGTGCATAATATATGCATCAGCCATTCAAATTCTAATAACAATAGATTACTTCAATATTTTGCGCGTAGGCGGAGGTATGCAGTCTCTGAGTGTCTTCTAGTTTCTTTTGTTTTCCATCACCATAATTTTTCTAATGGTCCGCCCTAACCTTGACCTGTACCTTGACGCAGGAACTCATTCTATAATTGCCACTTGAAGCTGTCTGCACTCATATTGTCTTTCATGTCTCGTATAGAATTTCATTCTAGACATTAACACAAACATAAAGCTGCACACATACTTGACAAAATAACATGTTGGCATCGATATTTTCAAACAAACCACACAGGTATAGTGAATTTCAAGCACATTTTCAAATACTACGATCTACAGGATAAATTGTACTGAGGAAAGTGTATCCGTGAGTTCAGTCTCGTTCCGTGACGCAAACGGTGTCTGTGCGTCAAACTGTGTGTATACACGCGAACACGATATACAGAGGACATTCAGATAGAAGGCAACTCTATGTTTACAACATTCGCTGTTCCTACAGTACGTCTAACGATGTCATCGCGAAGACGAGGGGAAGACATGAGTCTGTACGACTTTGCCAAGAAATATCAAGAAAATCAGAGTAGTTCTGAATTAGTAAAGAAACAAAACGCCAGCGAAGATAAAGTGTTGTCAGCCAGATTGGAATATCTAAACAATCAAAAGGTTTTGACTATGAAAACTTTGGAGAAAGAGATAGACCTCATTAAGAGACGGAAAATGTATGGTTTGGATCGGAGTGTATCATCTCATCATTTTGATCGAGCTTCCTTACCCAATACTCCCAGGAGATGGACTAAAGATAATTTCTCCCCAGCAAAGTTTGTCAAACGTAAAACTCTACCACACCCGGTATCAAGAAAACAAAAACATCGCACAACTGGTAGAAATGTGATTAGTGACACCACTGGGAACATTTATGAAAGAAACACTCCACCGTCAAGAGAACAGAAAGACAACGAAGAAACGCTAGTTGACAACGGAGACTGTCATGTTGTCAACGTAACTGAAGCAGTAAACTCGGACATAGCAACACTGTCAACAGAAAATATAGCATCAGAAATGATATTAGATTCCAGTGAGAAATCAGACGAAAACAAGCCTTCAGCAAACCCTACTTTAATAAGTAAGGGTATATTTCTTAGCAATGCTACTCTTGGGCGAGATAATATTCGAGATAAAACGAATCAAGCATTTCCATCTTGGTCTCGTTATTCTCACAAAAGACTAAACTTATCCAAACCAAAAGATATGAGACGCACACCTACACCGTGTCCCGACGAGCCTGAGGGAAATGAACAGTGTCAACAGTGTATAAACGGGTCGTCAGTGAATCTCAATTTACGCCAAATTCCGTCAAGATTTCATCATTCTGATAACATCAAACTGAAGTTAGACAACACTAAATTTAACCCACTGCTGGATTTAGGAGGAGGATTGAAAGATTTACGATTTAAGAATTTAGAATCAGTTTTAATTCCACATTAAGAAACTAGGGACTAAATGTATTCACCCGTCGATGTATCAATAATGACAAGGTAAAAGATTGCCACTCAGTGGCACTCACAGAGATTGAATAAAAAAACGTTCAAGTTTTTAACCATGTTTGTAGAACTCCGAGTATGTATGTAGAGCTACGCAGAGCTTTAATACAGAGGTTTACATTTGACTACGAGTGTTGTACGACAATATATACAAGTACAATATTCATGCACGCGCCAGTCACGCGAGTACTGTCGTGCTGCCTGCATGCTTTCTTACACACACGTAAAAACAAGTTGTAACAAACCTGCAGCAGACTTGTAGCATGCAATGCTGATCCAACAATTTGTCATCAGAATGTGTTCGCACTGTTTGTCCCAGCTTGTTCACAAGTTGTCAACGGCGTGTTGTGACAACTTGCTACAAGGTTGTTGAGCTCAACAGACTTGTTACAAGTAGTTCCAATAACTTGTTACCGTCTTGCATTTGTGAACAAAGTTGTGAGTGACAACCTTGTAGCAACTTGATGAAATAACAATATTACTACAACTAACTTGTTGACAAGCTTGCTACAAGCCTGTTGTGGGAACATCTTCTTCATTTACGTGCATGTGTAGTGATCATGATACATATGAAACATAGGTGCATGCACACAAATGACGGAAGTAATCAAGCTGGCGCATACGCTATAATTCAGTGGCGTAACTCCTATACGCACTCAAGTAGGGGCCCCATGTCAATTAGGGAGACCCAAGAAAGGATGACAAAGTGGCAAAGCTAAAGAATTCATCAAAATCTACATGTTTTTGGCATGGTCCGTTTGAATGGGAAGGACATTGGGTGACTTGGGTCTTATTCAGTTTTTGCATGGGGCCCTTTTGGTGCAAAGTTAAGCCACTAGTATATTCAATTATAAAGCCCCCGGGATACGTCTTATCACATTTGACATAATCTCGAGCGACGAAGAGCCTTCGCTCGAAACGTCGAAGTTCTCCTTGTATTTTTTAGGTAGTTGTATCCCTATATATCATTATATGAATCTGCAGCTTCATTTAAATCAGGCCCGCCATAAAATTGAGGGCCTACCTGTCAAAAGCAGACATTGACAGTACTTTTAATTCTTACCCTATTCCACGCTTGTTTCATATATTTTGCCATACTTGTTGTAGTTTTATGTATTATATTTGTATTAATATATTCTGTAATGTTATTTACAGTTTTTGTTTATACTTTGTAACTTTGTTTTGACTAAATCCGTCTGATTTACACTGAAACTGAAAATGCCCGATTTTTGGTTTTTATTTATTTATTTATTTATTTATTAACTTTGCCCAGTGATTCCACTTTCAAGGAAATTTCCTTTTTCAAGGAAATTTTGACCGAAAAAAGACGTTTCAAGGAAAAAAAAGGAATCAAGGAAATCTAAGGAATTTTTGAAAATTCTAAGGAAATTTAAGGAATTTTTGAATCAACTGATTGAACTGAAATGTTTTGAAGATAAACCTTTCATTAATTTTAAATTATATTACTTTCCTTCGCTCATTACCAATATGTGTGCGTGCAAAAATAAAAAAACCTCTTTCGGAGCCTGTGACCGAGTCAGTGGAATGTAAAATTATTAATGAAAACACAACCTGAATTTTAGGCAGGTAGCGTGCTGCGTGCAGGCCACCACGTGTTAGCCATGTTTATTTATAGTTCAATGGTGTTAGCTGCACAGGTTGGCTGTCATGTACCCTGAATTCCAAAGCCTTCGACAGTAAATAATAAATTGAAACGTCGCGAAGGCTCTGGTTCAACGGGAAGATTTTTTGATTAAACCGCGCCAATCACAAAACCGAATTAGTGGTTTTAGTACAGAATCTGTACTAAAAAACACTAATTCTGTTTTGTGATTGGCGCGGTTTAATCAAAGAGTCTTCCCGTTGAACCAGAGCCTTCGCGACGTAACCGACGTTTCAATTTATTATTTACTGTCGAAGGCTCTGGAATCCAGGGTAGCTGTCATGCGAATTTATATGAATTTATTTGTCATGTGAATTTGTTGACTCAGTTAACGTTGAGAACAATATTAAAACTCTGGTATTTTACATTTTAAAGCTTTCAAAATTGTTGTGTAAAGGCTTTGTTTTTAAGAATTGTACAAAAGAAATGTACCACTCTGTTTCTGTCTTACTTTATATAAGTATTGATGAATTCTAGTTGCCGAAATATACTTCGGTTAATCAAGGAAATTTCAAGGAAATTACATCCTATTTCAAGGAAATTCAAGGAAATTTTAAAGCAAAATCAAGGAATTTTCAATGATGCGTTGTGGAAACACTGACTTTGCCGGCATAAAATTAAATTGGTTCAAGCTCCTCGTACCTCCACACTACACCCCCACACCACACCCCCACGCCCCTACACCACACCCCACGCATTCTCTATCACTACATCCTTGAGAAAATTATTTGCTTACAAACGATAATTAACCTGAAAGGTGGTAAGATACCGTAAATGAAGCCTGCGTGGCAGACAGATAGAGTTAAGTTAAACATAGGAAAAAGTTCATTAAAGGACATTGGCAACGAAAATTTTTATTGGCTATTTCAATCCTACTTGACAACCTAACTATGAAAATATTATCATTTCCTTCTCGAACATTTTACTCTAGGAGTAAAATGCATGCAAACTTTGTGTGTCGCCGCCATCTTGGAAAAAATGACCTTCGAAGGTCAACGAATTTTGTGACGTTATTAGATGGGTAGCACCAAAACTACAAGTGAGAATTCTATTGCGTGCGTGTCGTGTTAGCCAAAAATATGTCGTTTTGAGCGTTATACTGGCCAATACTTTTCGCAATCAAACAAGAGAAGCCTACACTATCAGATAAAAACATATCGAGCGACTGGGAAAACAAGGAATGGCGCAATTTACAATACAGGTAATTGATCATAAAATATTGCATTAGTGTTTGCCTTGTTTACACTCGAATTACTGCGTTTATTTAACACGGACTAGGACTGATATACTATCAGAAATAGTGTTACAAATAAGGAACATATTTGGTAAAACGTTTCTGCCCTTCGTTTAGGCTCAAAGTGCACTACGCGTGGTAATACTCGGTATTGTTTTATAGTCATGAAATTGTGTTTACCCATCTAATGACGTCAGATAATGTATGCTGTGGCACAAGTGTTTATTTTCAAAATGGCGGACTACTGTTGAACTTTTTATTACATTTTCTCAACAACTAAATGCGACAAACCGGCCAAAATATAAAATTAAGTATTCCGTAAGCATACCTAATAGATATAAGCAATAAAAATTTTGGTTGCCAATGTCCTTTAATGCCATAAGGTGAACAGTGCGGCAGTGCCAAGTTTGGAAATGAGGCGCTTTTCATGTCTTTTGCTACAATCATAGACAAATTTACTCGGACAAACATGGCAAATAAATTTTTTTTGCAACATTTTCATATATACTTCGTAAAGTTGGTCCCCCCTCCCCTGAAACAATGTTGATGAACACTTCAGTCATCATGGCAAGTATTGCGGTATTTGTACCAGCAACATTGTAACGGGGGAGCGGGGAATACGGCTGGATATGCGTATAAATATTTGATTGCCTTAAACTTCAGCCACTTTTAATCAGCGTCCGCGTGTTATTTGTCTAGGATTGTAGCTATCGTTGCTTCCAGAAGTGGGACAGAGGGCTCGAATTTCCATATCTGAAACTGTGATTGCCGCTATTAACTGTCTGACAACAGGATGGTCAGTAGCATCACTGCCAATGACTGCACGCCGATGCTCACCAAGAGACCAACCTTGTCCTCAAAGATCGTCCAGTTTCCCCAATATAAAGCATTCCCCAATATAAGCCGGCCTGTGCTATATACGAGTAACGTTTTCCCAAATCAGGGCAGTTTACATGTCAGAAAATATATTTATTTCACAACAGACGATTTGCTAGTATGTTCCACGTCCGCCCTAACTGGTTCCATATGGCAAATGTAGTGTCATTATTGAAGAACTTTGATATGAGTAGTCATCAAGTTGGATTGCAACACCCTATGTCTAATATCTTTGTAATTTAAATGAAAAACGTTTTTCAATCAATCGACAGTTGGCTGAGCAGGGCAAGAATCTTGAAAATACCAGCGCGACTCTCACGCATTTGAATGTCAGCTCACGCCTGCCTTTAATAATGGGCACATATACAGGTGCATAACATAATAGTACACATATACAGGTGCATCTCAGAAAATTAAAATGTCTTTGAAAATATTTCTTTGCACAAATTTGATTCAAAAAATGAAACTTTTATTGTCAGCAAATAATTTCTTTCTAGCTCTGTTTCTTTTTTTTCTTTCTTGTCCGTGTTTTTCTCTTTTCTTATATAAATGTAATGCGTGCTCTTAAGAAGGCCAATTGCCTTGTTTGGGCCCTGGGCATATTGCTAGCCTCACCTTACTGCGTATTAATTTTATCATTAATCTTGTTATTGTTACCGCAGCATTATCAATAAATGATAAATGTGTCGATTTCTGGAGCGAACTCAATGGTACTAGATCCGCCATTTTGAATGATTGTATAAATTCTCCCAGGCCTAGGCGCTTCCCGCCGATGACGTGAACACAAACCAAAGCGCCTGGTACGAGCATGGTCAATACAGTATAAATCGTACGAGGCATGCAAACTACCCAATTCAATGTTTATTTAAACTTCTAAGATTTTGGTTTCATGTTAATAAGAATGATTGTTTCGTACCTGAATACATTTAATTAAATTAACTGAAAAGAACCCATCTCTCAAAAGTGTAAACATCGAATTGAGCAATTTGCATATCAAGTTAATTTGATCTATTGCCGCATACCTGGAGACAAGGAGTTGAAAATATGTTGCCTCGAGAAAATCACACACCTAACTTTTTGCAAAACTTTGCAACTATGAGAAGGGTTTCAAAAAATTCCATCCTGAATTCTACCAGAATCTCAAAACTAAGCGCCTCAGGACGCTTGACATTTCAGATTAAGAAAATCTTAACGAAGAAATCTTGAAAATATCAAAGACAAACGTCACTCAGTTCAATATCTTTTATTATTTACACTTTTACAAAGAAATATATTAAGATTCAGTCGCTATTTAGAATTAAATTTATACAAATAATTAACATAGAGCATGAAATTAGCAGCCACATATAGCCAATTTATATATCTCGGTCAGAAAACAATTTAGTGAATGACAGAAGAGCTTGTTGGTAGCAATCAGATTCTTATCTCAAAATAAAAAACAGTGACAATGCATGTTTATTTCCCCCAATGTTTTTTTATTAAGATGATTGAAGTCATTTCAATCTGACGATCACTTAGTGCTATGTGTGAAAATGCCGCTCAAGACATAGAATGACACACACTTGACCACGCTGTAAGCTGGCATGTTTTAATCATGATTTCAAATTAATTGTATATGTTTGTCGTGTCTTTAGGTGCAGAGGGTTGTGCAAGTTTATCCATCTGTTGTGGTGTGACTAAAGACAATGTAGTTCCCAGGGATACTGTCATCTTTGTCTTCTCTGTCTGCGGCATTTGAAATAAGACTGTCGTAATTGTCGCATGGTAGTCGCTCGTACACTGTACACCCATTGGTTGAACTGCTTTCCTAGTTGATGCTGTTGTCTTCCTGTGTCGTCTGACACCAGGTGTTGGGGCTTGATATTCAAACAAGAAAGCAAACTTCGCAAAAGGTCTGCTATGTAACCTTATATTTTCAGCTTCACGATTATGCACGACTCGTCGCGAGTGAATGCGGTTTTTGATACTCCATGTAATGGAAACACCAGCCAACAGGAATACAAAACATGAAGTAAACACAATGAAGAACACGATTAAATTTATCTTTGTGGTATCTTGTTTGAAATAGATGATTCCATTCGCACCATCCTCAGCAGCTTTTATAATGATGTAGAATTTTTTCTT
Organism: Paramuricea clavata; assembly: GCA_902702795.2. Lineage (NCBI taxonomy): Eukaryota > Metazoa > Cnidaria > Anthozoa > Malacalcyonacea > Plexauridae > Paramuricea > Paramuricea clavata. The sequence continues at coordinate 24,447 of CACRXK020001634.1, forward strand.
GTCCATTTTATGCTCATCGCTAGGAAACGTAACTACCAATCTGTGTTTCATGTGCTTGAAAACTATCACTTGTGTCCCGCGAGAGAACTTTGTGTATGTATTCAGACCATCCGTAGAGTACTCAGGGCTCGTTATTTTCGGCAAGGTTATTGAGACGGTCTGGTTTGCGTCAACTTTAAAGGCGTTATCACCATTAGAAATGTACACATCAAGAGAGCCTACATAGGAAATGAAAAAGTCGACAGCATGTCACAAAAATGTACAGTACGACCAAGGCTGCTCATATGGATCCGGACTGGCTCGGTTAAGCAGGATGATTTGTTTAATAAAGCTCTTAATTACGGCTTTGGTAAACATCCAAAATGACATTTCAAAGTTGAATTAGCTCAGTTTGATTCCAGTAACAGTATAAAGTTCATCCATGGTCAGGAAAACATTTTTGTGATACGATTCATTCTGGCTAGCCTGGCTCATATGAATAGCCTCTAAGCATTGTCTAATAAATTGATCAATAAATAAAATAAGTAGATTAGGACAGGATCGTGAATGTGAGACTATTAAGTGATCTCATGTTGTAGACAAGATAAGTTTCTTTTGCGCTTGCTTGAGAACAAACGTCGACACAGGGCTACTCTACGATAATCTAGACTATATGGGGACGATCCACATGACCACATTCAATTGCTTTCGTGCTTTACACTGGGTAACCTGACAAATTTTCATTTTTTAAAGAGTAAAGAAACCTTTGGAGAGTGAAATTAAACGCACATGTGCGACTCAGGCGATCAAAACGATTTCGATGAGAAAATTCAAATGAAAAATAAAATACGATCACCTACCGTAAGATATATCAAATGTTAAACGGATGTCCATATTAGTATAACTTGGTAGGATGCAATATAAACTTGTTTGGAAAGGCAAGAGATTGAGATGTTTTGAATGTTCTTTGGCAAAAAAACGGTGACCAAGCACTCTCAATTCACGGTAACATTGTTGTCCCTCGACACTAGGATTGCCAAGATATTTGGGAACACATTGCGAGCACTAGACGAAGACAGAAAACACGAATGTTTAGTTTTCCTTTAACTTTACCTCTGCATGTTCATAAACATGAATGTTTAGTTTTCCAAAACCTTTACCTCTGTTCATAATAGCTTTGACTTTTTTCTACTTACCGTAAATCCTCTATCCTACAATCGTAGACATGATTGTTAATGATAGGTCGGAATTTTAGGAAGATACGTTCGGCCAACTTCATTATGTTTTTTCCCCCCTTCACCTATGCACCCAATGTTGCTATTATTTTCCACACATTTTAAATGCAATTCGACAACATTGTTAAGGGGGAAGGGGGGTATTTCAGCATTTTTAGGTAAGATATAGGGATCAACTCCCACAGAGACAAATAAACAATTTATTAGCAAGTTATGTCCACGATTATAGGCCCATCACTCAAATACGCCGTCCTAGAGAATAAGGCCCGACTAAAGGACGAATTTGTTAACCTTCCCCTTCACAAAACCACATGCAGTGCATGTAATATTAGGTCGATTGTGTTATTGCCATATGTGTCTATGCCACTGAGGATGACTATATGTGACTATGCCACTATATAATACGAGTGGTGTGATTGGCTCCCAAGCAAGCGAAATTCTCCGGTACACCAACAGGCAATATGGAACTTGGGATTGGCTGAACATTGACATAAATAAAATTGCACTAAAAGAGTTCCAAATAGACCTTTCCCCCTTTAAGTGAAATTTTGATCTAGACTAGTAATATTCCAAAGTTTCGTTGCGAAATGTTGTAAAATGCGGATAATATAGCCTTGCGAAATTTGCCGTTTTTCAGTCATTTTGTATTACAAATGGGAAATTGATAATCAGTTTGATCATCTGATTATCAATTTCCCGTTTGTAATGCAAAAGTCCTACTTTAATAGAATAGTAAAACTATGGAACACAACCTGTAAAATACTTCTCCCACTAGTTTATCGAGTCTTTCAAATTTCAAATGTTCAATTAACCTTCCTCACTAAAAATTAACTCTTTCACTGTACTCCGTGATCAGACGTGGGTCATATAATTTTATATGGTGACAGCCAGGGTCGTATGGTAGCAGCCAGGTTCATATGGTGACAGTCAGGGTTGTATGGTGGCAGCCAGGGGCGCCCTTTAGTAACCTTCGACTAGGTCACGTGTGAAACTTACTGTTGTATTTTTCTCGTTTGAATTGTAACATATTTCAGCATTTCGACTACACTTATCATGGCAACTCGCACATTGACCATTTTCACCAACATAGCCTGGTAGACAGCGATTACAAGATGGACCCTGGAATAGAATGCCGAATTGTATGATTTTTACTTGCACATTTATTACGTATTCTTTGTTACATTAATACAATGTTTCTTATGATATTAATAGGAAATTACACTTCTGCAGTCCTGCTTGAAGTATTAATGAAAAATCACACGCTAGCTTGTATTTGGCGAAATATTAATACCACTCGTGCTTTGCTAGCCTGCATGGCAGTTTCTTATAGTTATTTTACTCGGTCTAACGCCTGACTATTTTAGTGGTGAAGGGGAAAGTCGTGGCACTTAATGGGTCAATATTTCTAGTTTCTAATACTTTGTTATAATCTATTTTTACTTTAATTTCTACTTGTATTTAATATGTATGCGGAATGCGTCTTTGTAATTTATCTCCGCAGCGTTCCATCATAGACAAGACATTAGTGGAAATCTCTATAGTCTATTAGTGGAAAATCCTATAGTCTATTAGTGGAAAAGCCTATACTCTATTAGTGGAAATCCATATAGTCTATATTAGTGGAAAGCTCTATAGTCCATAGCAAGTGTAACTTACGGTAGTGTGATCTCGACAGTCCTTGCAGTTATCAGGTTGAGTTTCATTGACACAATGACCTTTCTTATGACAATCACACTGAGTACTACAGTTAGCTCCAACCCATCCAAAGTTGCAAAAACATTGATCAGGATGAATACATGAGCCATAAACACATCCTTGACTGCACACTGGTATACATGAACCGTTTCTAAACAAAAAATAGCATGCTTTCCTCTCACGGTAGCTTTACATGGAGTGTTCAAGTCAAGGCTAAAAATTAATTAATGAGCATTCTAACACACCAGCGCTCACTGAGCTATTGAGATGCCAGATACTCAGGAATATTAAACACTCAACGCAGATTTTTATCTTTCAGATGATGAGATTGATAATTCTAACCAATAGAAAGAATGTTTACCTGTTCTGTAGGAATGAGCTCAGAAATACAATTATAAGTGCATCTATCTTCATAGTTTGATAGTGTATATATAAATGTATAGACTACAGAATGATGTAACAAATGTCGTGTGGCAAATGCATTTTTAGCCAATCTGGGGCACCTGATTTTCAAAATGCTGTATTCTGGGGCCCCCTGATAGTGGCCCCATGGTAGTGCCTTAGGATCCAACCCTTGATGCTTGTTATCTAAATTAGTTTTATGTTATATCCCTAAAAGTATTATTCAGATTCTCCAGTGCACTGAAATAATTTTTTATGTCCAAGTATAGCATGACATCCAGTTTGACAACTTGTTAGTGTCACACAGTTACAGTATCCAAGTGTCGATTTATTTGATTATTTGCAGAAAACTTTCAATGTTCTCTTGCGGTCCCAGAAAGGAAAATATTTTTTCCACCCCTGCTTATCAGAATGTCTGTGATTGGCTGAGACCAAATTTTGAATTTTTCGTGGTTTTATTCCGTGAACTGTACCGAAAATTTTGGTCAGGGCAAGGCGTTTGGTGTTGGGGAGAGGGTTAAATTCATCTAACCTCACCCTACAGGGGCCAAAGCCTAGGCAACCCTTGCCCTAACCCGAACCAGGGGCCGGTTGTTCAAAAACCGATTAGCTTAACCCTAGGTTAACCGAAAATTCAAAGCAAACTTCCCAACAACTTGTTTATAAACTTATAAATTCTTGTCTGGACTAATGAGAGTTTTCTTCTCTGAAGTTTTGAAATAAATAGATGTGCAAAAATACATAAACTAAAACAGTAGGTTAAATTTTAACCCAGGGTTAGCGCTAATCCAGCTTTGAACTACCGGCCCCTGATGTACTTGAGAAGAACTGACCAATCAGAGCTCCACGATCTTTTCGACCTTCACCAATCACAGACGTCGTTCTGATAGGTGCGTATTACCTGGATGATATTGCTTGCGGACTCTAGCAGTCGACATTCCAAGAACATTCAAATCTGAATTATTGCACTAATAGTTACACTGGTGAAAAAATAACTCCTTCAAACTCCTGGTAAGACTAATTTTGGAGTAAACACCGTCTGTATCATTGATACATGATCGTGTTTAGGTGAACTATGTGTTCCGGTTTTTTTATCGTAGCGTGAAACTTACTTTCTTTCATACCCAGATGAACATTCACATTTATACGACAACGCCTGATCCACACACGTTTCATTTTCATTGCATTGATGATGTCCATTTGAACATTCATCTTCAGGAAGACATACAGACGAAACCCAGGTATCTACACCATCACTCTTGCCATAGCATGTTCCATTATATGGACCTAAGAAGTCAATAGATTTCTGTGAAAATCAGGATTTGGGACATCAAATTCGATAGAACAAATTGAAGGATTTTGTGGATGGAAATTTCGAGTGTGAATTTTCTACATTTATTACACCTAACCAGGAGCGGAAAATCGCGGGAAAATCATTAAATTAAAAACACTGCTAACGTGGGGATCCAGTTGCACTTTTTACAATATATTGCCGTGGTTTAGGTCAAAACTACCAGAAAAAATACGAAGGCTTTCGTGAGATAGTTACTAGCTGAATGCATGGCTTTATACTTTTGTGTTCTCCTCGAAAATATATAAAAAAGATCGCTAACCTTGCAATGTTCCTTCAGTACAGACTCCAAGGCCATTTTGAGTTTGATCCGTACACCAACCGCAATTATACTGCTCCAAACAATCATAACAATAACTACTTGTATTACATGAAGTAGGACATACGTCGTAATGACGTAACACACGACCACATATCCCGAATGCACACGTGATTGGTTGGAAGGAAAGTGAAAAACAAAGATGCGAGTCAACAGACCAACAACATGTCGAGCCTACAATAAAGATAGAGTGAGGTTTACACTACACATTGTAAGTAATTCCTACTTTATTTACAGTACTCGATTGCTCGATCAGTTCTAAACTGTCCTTCCATTTTCCTCCACAAGTAACTCTCTTGTAAACGGTCAAAACGTAGGAATAGCCCTCGTTTCATGTGCTTATTTCCTCATGTTTCGTGCTCAGTAGAGCCTGGTTCACATTGTCAGGGGCCGCGGAACCGGGGGGGGGGGAGAGAAATGGGGGCATGTGCCGCCCCCCCCCACTTTTTTTAAAAGTGAAAAAGTGCTCTTTTTCTGGGCTAAAGTGCCTCATTTAAAGAACGAAAAAAGTATTTCTTGAATGAAAGCCCTCTTTTGCTGGAAAGAAAGTGCCCCCCTTTTTGCAGTAGTAAAGACTCTGTAAACGCCATTTCCGACGTTATAGAGACTCCATATTTACAAAAATGTTCGTCCGGCTCGTAAATGACATAAAATCGTTTGATTTTGGTCACATACAAAAGTGCCCCTTTTGGCCAATGCTTCCGCGGCCTCTGCACATTGTCAAAGTTTATGTGATCACAGTGGGAATTTTGCATACTGTAAGTAAATTTTATAAAATGTTAATAAGAAATGTTTGAGGATGTTAAACACAAAGTCAGTTCCCTATTTACCTATGCAAAATTCCTACTGTGATCACAGAAACTTTGATAGTGTAAACCAGATTTAAGTGAATCGGATCAACATAAAAAAGAAACATATTCGTGCACGAAACATGGGGATAAAACAAGCAAACATGGAAACAAGGCCACTGTGGAAAAAGTGCAATAAACAGTAAAGTGTGTTACGTAATACAGAAACAAACATTTTCTCTTTCTAGAGATCCAGTAAGAGCCATCCTCCAGTGGACCAGCGTTGCTACAACAGGAAACTTAACTGAACCAAGTTTATTTACACTGCATGGATAGCTCTAGCAGTTCTAAACTGATCTTGCTAGAGAAGCCTTTAATGCTCCAAGGATTATGAATTCTACAGGGTGTCTAAAAAAAAACGCTACGGAAATTCAACAGGCTGTTGTGCATCATAAACGTAGCTAAACAGTTCGATTTTTGCATATGAAGAAAGAGCTGTTATTTAGCTTTTCTATGACACCTTTTTGAAATCGTAACGATGAGAAATGGCTACACACTCGTCAAATAAAAATTGCCGGTCGAAATCACATTCTTCCACCGTTGGGAATTGAAAATACATTAATTATGCAAAGTTAGTCAATCCAAAAGCAACGCGAGCCTGCTGCAAGCTATTTGTTTCATAAAACGTTTTGATAACGAATGTTCTCTGTTCAGAGGTTAATTGAACTATGTTTCATACCAAATTCGTATTGAGTTATTGTCTCACTAAGACGAAGATTGACTAGTTGAGCTTATTTTAGATCATTTAACATTCAATTTTAATTCCCTCTTGGGAATTGTTTATGTTTCGTTTTCGATGCAATTCCCAACGGTGGAAGAATGTGATTTCGACCGGCAATTTTTATTTGTCGAGTATGTGGCCAGTTCTCATCGTTACGACTTAAAAAGAGTATCATTGAAAAGCTAAATAACTGTTCTTTCGTCCTATGTAAAAATTGAATTGTTTAGCCACGTTTATGATGCACGACAGCCTGTTTAATTTCCGTAGCGTTTTTTTTAGACACCCTGTATATTAACTTAAACCTGGTTCACATTGATCGGCGATGTTCTACGATCCATTGTCTGTGAGCAACGAAGAAGAAAATGCACAAAACATTTTATGCATCAATGACCACCGACAATGGGCATTGCCGATGTTTACGATCAATGTGAACCAGGCTTTACCTTCAATACAACTCGAGCAACCACCAGACACGGTTTTCTCAATACACACATCACTCCATGACGTCAGAGCACTAGCTATTGGCATTGCAAGCATTCCATTTTGACAAATGCTGTTTGTAGCGATACAATTCAGATGACTGTTGGATACATAACATGCAGTGAGGTTGCTGGCAGCATCCTTACACCAGACACAATTTCTGACTTTGCTGCATGATATTTCCGTAGAAAACAAAGCACACCAGTTTGAAGAAGGGTTTTGACGATGTAACTTGCCAGATGAAAGACCATTGTAACCTCCAAAAACGTACGTGACATCATTCATTGAAACAATTGCACTGTGAGCCAGCGACGAGGGAACACTGCCTGGAAGCGAAATGTTCAAGGTAAAGTTATATGAGCAACAAACTTGCTGTAAGCTGTGAAAAACTGATTTCATCGCATTTTAGTTATTAAAAATTGTAAACATTCCCATGAACTGTACATGTAGGCTTAAGTTAATACAAAAAGGAATGCCCAAGCTAGCCATATAGTAACTGCATGATCTTGAATTACCCTTAAGAAATGTTTCTATAATTGTCTTTAGACTATCTGCAGATCCAGTTCGTAATTGTAGGATGGTTTCAGTAAGTAATAGCAAGCCAAGAGACGTTTTTGACAACACGAAAACTGTTCTACCTAGATGTGCAGTAAGGACTATCGATCCGTTATTGATCCAGTGTTATTACATGCAGGGTCTGGCCGTATAAAGTGAAACGCTTAACTACTTTTTTATCTATTCGTTTCGCAGTTAAATAATAGTTAACTCTCAAATACGCGATTCTGATTGGTTAACTTCTGCACTAACTGTCGTTAACTTTAACTACCTTTTTATACATTGGAGAACTCTATCAGATTTCCACCCGTGAGGACTATTAAGTCCACTGTTACTACAGGGGTAAAGCAGGGCAACCACAGAAAACTTACATTGTTAGTAGAGTACAACTGGACGCACTCTTCGTAACAGACTTGCTGGAATTGGCCTCGATTCATTTTTTATAGGGTCTATCCAGAATTGTTGTTATGAAACTGATTTAATAATCCACTGGATAGACTCAATTCGAGAGAGACTTGGAGCAAGCCTATCTTCTTAAAAACAGCTGAGAGGAAATGATAAGCCGACAATATTAGAGGAATGAGCCCAGAGCACACAGTGGTTCATGCACTACTGTACTATAGCACACTGGACCAAATGTACATTTGCGAATTTTCATGCCCAAGTCATAACGACCATAACGAATATTTCATTTTATGCACTGTACATAAAAATATATACTATTTTACCTGAGGCACACCTGGCACAATAACCCATTCATTTGTAGTCAGTTTTAAAACTGCCAATGTTGGCTTCATTTTGCTTGCTTGCTTTCCAAATACAACCAAAGATTTTGTAAAACGATCATAAACTGTTGTATGTCCGAAGCAGGCTAAAATGATAAGTTCAGTTGCTATCGTTATTAGTGTATCATTAAGATTTTACGACAAACTGAGAACAAATATTAGGTTAATCAGTAACCATGGTCATGGAATATTATTGTACAATTGTGAACGTTCATGTATTCTTGCATTTCTCCTGGCAACAGCTCTGAACGGTGCACAATTAAGAGTGGATTTTACCTTTGAGATTTGTGGACAAGGCTTTTGCAACTACGTAAGTTTATCGATGTTAGACTGTGAAGTTCTTTCCTATTATTTCAAGTCAAAATATTATAAACACCCTTACTTTATAACCGATTAAAATTATTATTTACCTTAAATGAAATCCCAAACCTTATATAAAAAATATCTGGTATCCGGCCAGATATTTGTCAACTATCCGACTGGATAGCAAAATGCTCTATCCGGTGCATCGCTACGAACCGTACAAATTCCCGTGTAAACAAATAGAACCGGCCAAATTCGCGTACTGTTCAGAATTCTTCATGTCTCGTCCAGAATTTGTCCTTAGTATTTGAAAAATGATAAAGAAATCTGCACCCAAATTCGAAAGAAACCTACCGTCTAATATATCTCTCGAGGGATTCAAATCACTCCAGTCAGAATTGATGGTGTCTAAGTTCAGTGTATAGACATTTGAAGAACATTGTTTGTCAGGAGAATATCCACCAATTAAATATAGAGTGTCATTTACAACATTCACGGTGTGGCCAGCAAGTTCTCTTGGAAGGATCTATATTTAATTGATATCAGTCACACTTGAGTATAATTTTACTAATCTGTGCAATAAAGAAATTTGGCTGACGTTTGTTTCTACCCAGTTCACAACTTTGATGACCCACATGCCTAGTTACCGTGATGTAATAGTTTACAGAAGGATAGAATAGAACAAAGGTAACCAAGCTTTAGGCTACGTTTACACTTGTAAACGCCGTAGCGACGTGAAGAACACCTATCCAACCCTTTTAGGAACACTATTTTCAGAGCAATTATTGCAACGCCAATGAAGAGATGTTGTTTCGCTCAGCTTCTAAAAGTTGCAGATTCCGTATTGGATAGGGGCTTTGTCGTTTTTCTATCCGGTATAGAGTAAACGTAAAGCTTTATCTACATGAGTGAATAACTCTTATATGTATACAGTACACAATTCTATAATGTTTAGTTACCTTCGTTCTATATTCGTAATCATGCATGTTACTGATGTTATCCAAAGTTCTGAATTTGGTAGCAACAATGTAAACAACGTTAGCCAAATTTGTCTATGAAACGGTGTGCTACTCAATCTTCTCTATATACATCAGATCAGTGGGGAAAAGTTTAACGACTTAACGTGATCCCAGGAATGTCACACTCTGACCTTCTTGAAATAAGGTTTGATATATAAATAATTTTAAAATAGAGTTAGACAGCAATTATTAAGGTAAACACCACAGATCTAGTACTACAACCGTTATAAAATGTCTGGGTGTATCTGTGTAATTCTGTGTTCTGTTAGAATTTCATAGAAATAATGTTTGTAAATCTGTGTTCTGTTAGAATTTCATAGAAAGAATGTGTCTAATTCTTTGTTCTGTTACAATTTCATAGAAATGTTTGTAGATCTGTGTTCTGTTAGAATTTCATAGAAATAATGTGTGTAATTCTGTGTTCTGTTAGAATTTCATAGAAATAATGTGTGTAAATCTGTGTTCTGTTAGAATTTCATAGAAATAATGTGTGTAATTCCGTGTTCTGTTAGAATTTCATAGATGGTCGAACTATTCTTTTACGTACATTTTGAAAAGTCGTCTAGCTCGGCCTCGTTTTTGCTACTTATTGAAAATGTAAAATTAAAACAGAAAAGAGGGAGAGAATCTTTATTTCAAACCTTTATCAATGGAAGCCCTGTGCAAGACATTCAGAATGACTGGGCCAAAGGAACTATCGTCAAGAGAATATTGTCAAGTATAATTAAGTCTCAAATTGCCACAACGTTGTCACTGACAACTTGTTGCCAAGTTACATGCAGGGCGAGAACAAATTGTTGAAAGAACTTGTATTTATCACTTATTTACCGAGATCGAGGGAAACAGTGTGTTTTGTGGACCCGAGACCGCCGTTGCTGAAATTTTCTACTACACTAATTTTCTACCTTGTGACCCAGGTTTGCAGTTAGCTCCAGTCACATGCAGGTAACGCGGTTCCCTGGAATCCCAACATCTAACACCCATGGCACAATCTGTGTCGATTAGCCTGCGCGCAGACTATATTTAACAATTATTCGCCGAAGGCGAGGTCATTATCGGTGAATAAAAACCGAGACGAAGTCGAGGTTTTTATTCACGATAATCACCGAGCCTGAGGTGAATAATTGTTTTAGTATAATTTCATAGGTGATTATTTGGAAAAAAATAAGAAAATAAACATTTCTTCATCATTAATTGACAAAAAGGCTTCGGCGGCCATTTTGAAAATCGCTTAGGTGATTATCGCGTAATAATCACCTCAACGGCAACCAATCAGCGTGGAGAATTTTCAATAATCACCTATGTAATTATACTAAAATGACATATATATATTTATCATTTATAGACCCGGAGCGAGGGGGATTCGGCGAAATATTTCCCGAAGGAAATATCATCACTTCGGGAAATATTTCGCCGAATCCCCCGAGCGGAGGGTCTATAAATGATATATTATACCGAAAATTAAAAGCCTCCAAGTTGAGAAATAAAAACTTGACACATACCTTCGTGAATACGATGTTTTAGTTTCGGATTAACGCAAGTATCGTCGCTTTTCTTTCGAATCACATATCGTTTGGAATATTAATGACAACATTTTTCAAAATTTACTTCAAAATTTTGAAAAGCCCCAGGTTTTACAGTCATTTACCCAGATTATTCATCACTCATCAATACTATTTATACTTTGGCGGCATGCGTGTTGTCTCGCGTGGTCTACGCGAATCATATTCACCGGTGAATTTGACTCATATTCACCGGTGAATATGACTGAAATTTCCTGCTGCACCAAATACGAATGACGTAAGCGCGATACGATGATAAATTTCATGCTCACGTGGTACAAATCTAGCTTCCTGATTGGACAATTTAAATTTGAGGTATAATATCATTATATAGTCTGCGCGCAGGCTAGTGTCAATCGGTTCGTTAGAAATCTCATAACAAGTCTGCTGGACAATTTGTATACTTTTATCGAATACACTTTTAAACCGTACCTTGTAAACATCCGCTGCATGAAAATATCGTGGACTCGGCGTTTTACTCCCACTAGTTTCTTGAACATAATTCTTCGTCTTAGTATGGTATTTCCAAACATCACCAAGAATGTTAAAATAGAGTGAGTATCCTCCATAGATGATCAAAGATTCAGTTTGAACATCAGCTATTAATGTATGTCCCATGCGTGCAGGAGTCGAGCCACTCAAAGGGGAAGAATATTCCCAAATATAATGATTAGAAGGATGCTGGATGTTACAAGATGGTCCAGCATAACCATTGTTACAGACACATTTCCCAAAAATCTAGAAAAAAAAAAGATGAATTTAGTTACCGCGTAGTTTGTGTTTGAACTTTGTCTCTGTGTTCTGAAAAAGGAACATGTTTCGAGAGAAGGTCCTTACAACTCCCTCAGCGAGTCGTTCCTACAGAATTTCAATTTTGCAAAAATTACGAACGTTCCAATGACATTATTTAATGGGGCGTTGTAAAGTGCTATAATACCGCTATAGTTTGAAGTGGTGTTAAGTGAAACAAAAATGGTATGGTGTGGCAGGGTATAATGTGGTATAGTAAAGGCAGTAGCTAGTATTCCTCAATACGCCACCACGGGTTCGTGTTGAAACTGAAAACAAGTCGATGTCTCGACTTTCGTGAGGAGCTTGTTCGCCAGAACGTTAGTCGCTTGAACTCCTGAATGCTCGAAGTATGCATGGCAGCTTATTGTTACGAAGTTAAAGTGAAGTGAGGTAAAAACTACAAATTACTAACTTGATCACAATAACCATGACCCAGGCCCTCACTGCAGTTTGCTGGACATATGACATCATCACAGGCCATCCCAGTCCACCCCGGTTTACAAATACAACTCTCGTGTGTTCCATTACTATGACAATAACGGTTGCCTGCACACGAATTTGGACATTGATTGACAACGAAGGTTGCATTAAAACCACTCGTCAGTGAACTCAGACCAACATTTCCTTTAAACACAACAACCAAAGTCCCAGAACGAGATTCGATAGCAGGAATACTGGAGGGATCCGTGCCGCATAGGGAGCCGATAAGATTAAATGAAGGCTCGATGCCACCAAGTTTAAAATTTGGCATACCATCATAGACATAAATATGATCTGTTTGACAATCTAACGCTATGTCTTTCATGCGAAACGTGACAGTTCCTGGAGCCGGTTCATTTGAATACACGACTTGGTTAGAGTTGTGATTTAAAGTAGTGATCATCCATACACACTTCACGTCGTTTGGGTTATAGTCTTGACCTGATTCTGGTAGACTGCTCAATGTTCCTTGTGCCATATTGGATAAGATAGCGTGTGCTTTGCAAGGATAGTAGCAACCTTCGCCTCTCCTGCAATACAAATAAAATATAATTAAATGGTTTACAATATGTGTAAATACAATACAATACAATACAATACAATACAATACAATACAATACAATACAATACAATACAATACAATACAATACAATACACTACAGTATAGTACAGTAGAAATACAGGATATTAAACAGTTGTTGAATTCGGTTTTTGTGATCAGAATTATGAAGGTCGAGGTAAGTATTTTCAGTCAAGCCGAAGGCGAGACTGATAACACTTACTGTACCGAGACCTTGATAATTGGGGTTGTCACAAAAACCGAACTAATATATAGGGTTTTATTAAATCTGATTCCAGCGCTGACATACCAACAAAAGTTTACTGTATCCTACTATTGATAGTACTAGAAAACTTACTCTGGATGACCAGAAAATCCAGGCACACATTGATCACATTGTGCACCCATTGTGTTGTTCATACAGAAACAATGCCCCAGTCTACTATCACATATCCCTCGTTGTTCGTCACCATGTCCATTACATTCACATCTCTTACATCCTGTAGGAGTGACCGCGTTACCATATGACCCAGGCACACAAAATTCACAATTTTTACCATGTGTTGAACCTAATAAATCAAAGTATGGTAAGGTAGTAGTTGAGAAGTGGGACAGACAAAAGTAATTTATAATAATATAATGATTGTCAGTGGTGTTTGTACAATCAGCCAGGTCATGGCCTTTGTTCATCTCAGCTTGCCACTGAGTTCTGTAAGTTCAAGAGGCAGAGCAACAGAACAACGGGTTCAAGCACCATGTGGGACAAAGAAACAAGCAAAACAAACAAAATGCAGTCACTGCAAAACAAATAAATCACTTAATACCTGGAGTGAACACACGAGCCCAGTCCAACCCAAATCACACTTACATTCATCCAATGAATCGTTAAGTTGGTGTTTAATGCATTGGCCATGAACACAAGGTGGATTACACCTGAAGAAAATATTCACAATGTCGTTTAGTCTTCTCCAGTTTGTGAAAAGAGTGTTTCCAGTTTGACTCAAACACTGGAGGTTTACTCCAGGTATTCCTGCTTAAGTCTTGGCCATGATTGGACATCAGGACACTTCAAAACTGATATCTAATGGGGGTGATTTAGATATTTTTACTATAATAAACTCTCCTGGCAAAAATCTTGTTTGCTTTTCTGTTTGTAGTGGAGAAAGTTTTGTATCCATCCCGGGAAACGCTGTACTTCCACAGTAAGATTTTATTTTATCAATTTTTTAAGATTTCGAGCTATGTATGCGACACGCGGTTAGTTTATTCAATATATTTACAGTACGAAACAAGCTTTGGAATAAGGGATTCAAAATATTTATTGCACAATAACAAATTTGATTAAAATAGATTAAAGAAGCTATATTAGCTAAGATAGCATGAAATGAAATAAAAGAGGAAGACAAAAGATGAAGTGATGGAAGAATATTGCTAAACATAACGAATTATTACAGAATATATACTAACTGTATATAATATTAACACAGTTGGTAAATCTACTGTCACGTGAAAGAATTGCAAGGTCTACTTCAGCATGTACTAGTACAGCAAAACAGTATAATACGGAGAACACTGTCCACACCTCCAAACGTGAACTGTAAACACGCAAATGTAAAAACCCTAAAGTATAAAAATTTACTAAGATACGTCATGTAATAAAAACTTACAAAGGTTTACAAAATGAGCCATTTCCTTGATAACCCTGTTTACATTCACATCTATATGAACCAACAGTGTCAAAACAATCTGCATTTTCATCACAATCATGTTTTGTTATACACTCATTTTCATCTGGGCATACTGCGTAAGACCACTCGTAGCTAGAAAATAAAAGAGAATAATAGATACCATCATTTACAAGTCTGTCTATGACATGCACGACTTCATGTCTTCAATCCAAACGGTGAATGCAATTTAAGGTATCTCGTACACAACATTGGTCCCCGCGATTACAGTCAGTTGCGGACACTAAGGGGGGCAGAGAGTTGCGGACACTAAGGGGGCCAGAGGGTTGCCCCCCCCCCCCCAATAATTTCAGAAAGCCTTTGAGCATAGCTGAATAACTGTGTAACAAAGATGTAATAATAATTATCATATACACAAGGTCTGGCTATGAGGTATTCTGCAATCTGATTGGTTCTCTACTAGCAGGATATTTAACAATTAGACAACGAGGCCGAGTTGTCTATGAGCGAATTTAGCCTGTCTCCCATGTGAGCCTGTCTCCCTGTCTCCCTCTTTAGCCTGTCTCCCTGTCTCCCATATGAGCGAATTTAGCCTGTCTCCCAGACCGGTTTAGCCTGTCTCCCATGCAATAGGTGAATTTATTGGCGCGAAGCGACTTTTTCCTTTGTCGCCATTGCTTTTGCTCACGTGTAAGCGATGCGAAATTCGTCTAGTAGTAAATGGGCTCTTTACACTAACATCAAAGGCGCCGACAGAAAATCGGACGTCTGCAAGTGTTTATTCTGTGCTATAGTTTCATATTATTCTGACACTGCAGTAGACCAACGAAAAATTCGTTGGCTCGAGCGGGATTTGAACTCGCATCTTCGGGTATCTACACCTTCTAAAGCTCATTTTCCACTAGGCCAATTTGTTCGCGGGAAGCGAAAAACAAATTTTGGCAATGGCCAATGTGATTATTGGTCAGCGAAAAAATTTCGCCGCGAAAAAGTTCGATCAGTTCCTCTTTTTTACTGTTAGGGCCAACAAATTCGCCTAGCTAAAAACCAATAGCCTTTGAATGATAGCTGAATAACTGTGTAGCTTAATTAACTCTGTGTATTGAATGTCCTCGATACGTGTCCTTATATATTTTGCAAGCTGACAAGAACCAACACCAAGTGTTATATCGCGGTGATGGCAAACATGCTGGGAACAATGTCATCTTGTATGTCCTCACTGCTGCGTTCGTTGCCTCTATAGTGTAAATACCTTTTATAATTATATGTCATTCCATCTGAAGATACCAACTGATTGCAACTTCCATTGGAAGGAGCATCATATCCTCCCGCAAAACAACTGAATGAAAAATATATAAATGATAAATAATATTTAACAATAGATACATACACACATAGGCCTACACACATACATTTATAAATTACATCACACATTATTCAGTTCACTCCCCATCGGGACTTTTTGGTGACTGATTACATCAAATATTACGCTTACTTGTATCAAGATTATTTATCTTTACAACACTTGTGACTTTACATTCCTAACTATGTTTATCTAACCCACCCTGTCAACTTTCCCTGTGAGAGGAAACTGGAGCGCCCGGACCCACGACTTTCGGCAGAGCGTTGACTCTTTTCACATGAGAGTGTAACGAGAATCAAACCCACGAACTCCGAAGTGAACTCATGGTGTAAACAAGATTACGAGAATGGTGGTATTTACCTGCCGTTATGATATTCTCCACACCACCCGCAATACGTTGTTTTCAAACAATCGGCACATTTTTCTTTATCACTGCATGAAGGACACCGACCTTCTTCTTTTGTAGAACTACACAGTATATACGAATTCAGGCATTAGTTTTTGTGATAGAAAATGCAAATACTTTGTCTGACGGATAAAACACTTGCATGAATGGTAGCTTTTCGTTTTGTTTGCCGTCCCTGCATGTGAAGGTATTGGAGTACGGTGGGAACAAATAGTTGCCCGACGTTGATTGCCCGAGAATTATCATGGGTTTATTGATAGATGAATAGAAGGTAAATAGTATCAAAAACTAGAATGCAGCCATTAAAATATTCCTACTCTTGTTTAATTTTGTATTGATACTACTGCAAATCTTCCTTGAACTACCCTCTTTTAACAACGCCCTCTTTACAAATCCTCCCCCCCCCCTTCAGAGAAAGAAATTTATTAAGCTCCTCTTTCCCCTCAATTGGCCTACAAGTCCTTGTGATTCCTATTTACTGTTTTTAAATAAGTCAGTTTAAAATCCTTCTATATTAACTCCTCCCCAATAAGTCAATATACACAGTATATTTAATTCCCCATGAAACATACCTGAAATAATTCGGGAGAGGGGTTAATAGAGGATGTTATAGATACGAAATACATACCCGTCAGACCAATGTGAACATTGTCCATACATAAAAGCGGCAGGAAGAGATACCGCTGGTATACATTTGTCTTCGTTTTCACACCACAAACATTTTTTGTTTGTTATACAGCTGTCACAATCTTGGTGACTAGAAGTGAAATAAATAAAACATAGCGAGGCATGGTTCATAAGGCGCACAATGGTCAAATTTAGTTTACACGAATTTAATAAATGCAACTGTACTCTGTAGTGCGTTGTATGAAACGAATCCGTTTGATGAATTAAATTCGTCCAAGTCGTTTTATTCGTCTTGGTGAGATGGATAAAGCGCTTGTATGATATCACGTCTTCGTTTCATACAGTACGACGTCAAATTAAATACCTAAATGTGTCAGTCATGTAAGTTTCTGATCGTGTGGTTCGTATTTCTTATAAATTCAACTCGTACATGATCGAAACAGGCCTAACATTCATCTCTGGTGCTTTATATTACACTAGAATAGTATAAAAAGACCTTCGGAGCTGTTACTGTGGTTTACGTACATAGTGCATGTAGATTTAAACCAAGTTGGTGTATACACAGCTGCAAGGTGCTTTACACTAAAGCAGTGTAAAAACACCTTCGGAGGTGTTAGCTTACGCTCATGCATGGTAACACAGGCATGGCGTCCACACAGCTGCATCTATTTTAACATCAAAAAGGTGTAAATTGACACAATATTCGGTGTAAGTTCCTACCAAATCGGTGTCTACACTGCTCCAAGAAATTACACCGATTTTGGTGGTAACACTCCCAGATTTACAGTGAATTTCGCAAGCTGCAGCTATCTGCAATTAGTTTGCTATACGGAGTACTTATCATATCCTTCTTGTAGTTGAAGCTAAAGTGGCATGCAGCTCAAAGTTGGCCGCCATTGCAGACTGCCAGCATACGACCCATGTCTGATCACAGCCAAGGTGAAAGGATCAGTGCAGGAGGAAACGGGAGTACCTGGGGGAAAACTTCCGAAGCACAGGAAAGAACCAATCTCAACTTTACACGAGTTTTCAAGAATATATAGTAGTTCCTGATAACATCAATGTAACTTACATTGTGCAAGATGAAGCGCATTGCATTCCTGTGTTTTTATTTTCCAGTTGATAACAAAGTTCATAATTTTGAAGCCATGTACATTGGTCGTCCTAAAAAAAAATAATTAACATTAGAACAACATATCTTGTGTTCCAGGCGCTCTCAAG
This sequence comes from Paramuricea clavata, assembly GCA_902702795.2. NCBI lineage: Eukaryota > Metazoa > Cnidaria > Anthozoa > Malacalcyonacea > Plexauridae > Paramuricea > Paramuricea clavata. Next base: position 42,834 of record CACRXK020001634.1, read on the forward strand.
TCAAATAAAGCCAACCCAATAAAGTGCCAACCCAATAAAGCGCCAACCCAATAAAGCGCCAGCCCAATAAAGCGCCAACCCAATAAAGCGCCAACCCAATAAAGCGCCAACCCGCCAACCCAATAAAGCGCCAACCCAATAAAGCGCCAGCCCAATAAAGCGCCAGCCCAATAAAACGCCAGCCCAATAAAGCGCCAACCCAATAAAGCGCCAGCCCAATAAAGCGCCAGCCCAATAACACGCCAGCCCAATAAAGCGCCAGCCTAATTTTTTACTCTTTCAAACTGGGGAAACTCATTTTAGGTTACCTTAACGTTTCTTGACTCGTGCTGGAGCTTTTAAACTCGTGCCAGTTCCACGCGGCTTATGTATATTGTTTTGTCCTTCTCGAACTGCATGTCGAGTTTACGAAGTCAAATTATGACGAAGTATCAGTTGGTACGATTATTTGTTGCTATCTGGTATAGTGTATAAACGTAGCTTATGTGATCAAATGTATTGATTGATACCAATCATTGATTGATTGGTAGCCTATATGATCAAATGTATTGACTGATACCATGTTGATATTTTATACCGGAAGTAGGCATAGCTTTATTCGAATGAGTCATTGGATATTCCAAACATTTACGAGTCCATGAGGCAGAATTTCACTTTAGTGACTGAACCATCGGAAATTACAGATTATATCATGCCATAATCTACCCGATACATAATCTATCCGCATCGTTCTGTTGTCATGAAGTATGAAGTTATATTGGCATTTTGATTGACGTGCATACACTACAAAACGATGCTTACCTTAGAACAAGACTCACAGTTAATATACTGAGCACAGGTTTCACAATATGTAGCATTAAGGACTAAGTAAATATCCTTGCCAGATGAATGTTGACATTTCGTGGAGCTATTTTTAAATATACACGTACTATCTGACCAACACCAACCACAAGACATGTCAGACAAGCACTCGAGGCATGTTGGATATTTTGCACAATCATCAGAGTAAAACGGTCGGATATATCTTCCATCGATCTAGATAAAGTTGCAAATAAGGTCTTTAAATGTTTGCACAATACTCTGTAGTTATTTAACGTAGTGAGTGAGTTCGATATTATTATATTATATTTTAATGGTGCTATAAAAACTGGCTCATGATTTATTATTTTAATACAAAATTTCAAAAACTCATTTAGACATTAATAATAATCAATAGACAATTCCAGCTATCGACTAATTTTTTATCTATAGACAAGAAAGACGAAATATATCATTATAGCTCAAATAAGCATCCTAAAATTAGTAAAATTGCAAAGTTTGGTTGCGAAATGTTGTAAAATACGGAAATGAGCAAATTTTCAGTATTTTAGTATTACGCGCGGTAAAAATATTAACCACTTTCGGCTCAAAAGTGGTTATTTTTACCGCGCGTAATACTAAAATACTCAACATTTGCTAAATTTACAGGACTACATTGATTTCTCCGTTTTCTCCGACAACTTTTCGCAACCAAACTTTGCAATTTTACTAATTTTAGGATGCTCTTTTGAGCTATAATGATATATTTCGTCTTTCTTGTCTAGATAAAAAATTAGTCGATACCTGGAATTGTCTATTGATGAGGAAAACACAAAGAAAAATCATAAGCGTGTCGTATCTTTATATGTGATAGAGATTTCCCTTGATTTACATGAACTTTAACTTTCTCGACTTATACAACGTATTTCTTGAAAATTACTTCTCCAATGGACTTACTAGATCGATCGTTTTTGTGTGTGGTCATACTTTATTTTCTACAACATGCAGGTGTCATTGCAAGGCGCAATCAATTAACAAATAAGCAAACTAACTAAATAAAAAGCAAACCAGTGCAACAAACAAACTAGCCTAATAACAGACTACGTTTCGCCCTCCCTAAAATTCACGGGTCGACGAAGGGCGAAACGTAGGTCTGATGAAAATGTTGTTAAAAGTGCATGTAAGTCGACCGCCTGGCGGTCGACAAAGCTGATTGGCTAATTCACAGGGAAACGGGTTGTGATTGGTTGATCGCTGACATGAAAAGATTTGAAAAGATCAGAATATTTTCAACGGTAAATCAACGCATATAAATATGCGTCATACAGTGTAATATTATAACGAGAACTAGTCTATGATCAGTATCTACCGTCTAAAATTAAAACTAGAGGGGAGTAGAGCAGTACGTGTCAAATTCTTCAGCGTTGTATCTTTCCGTTGTAATAAACAATACAATATATAATTTTTATACACGATCTAAGTTTTGTGATTAGTCATAATAAAACTCGGATACAAATATGTGCGCATTCATGATTTACATTTTGATAACATAGCACGTACAAAATATTTTATTTAGATTTTACCATTGTATGGCGATTTCAAATGTATAAATTGTAAGAGTTAGGATGCAAGTCAACAATGGCACATTGGCCATTGCCAAATTTGCGTAGGCAGATTTTATCGCATTTATAGAATGTGTTGAAAATGTTGTATTATTACTACTGTAGCTGTAACTGTTTGTTTACATATAAAAGCAACGGGCTCCATGGCCCATGGGGTTAGCAATATTTTAAATATTTATTCGAATATCTGTACTTATCGACTCTTACTAGTTTACAAACTTGCAATAACGTGAAATCGACAACTTTCATTGTATTTTTAGGTATTACATGTATGTGTCAATCATCATCGTTAATTATTGCAAAATGCAAAGTGGGCGGAAGGCGCTTTTGACAACATTTTCATCAGACCTACGTTTCGCCCTTTCCGTCGACGAATTTTAGGGCGGGTGAAACGAAGGTCTGTTATCAGGCTACAAACAAACAAACAAATAAAGCAAAGGGCATGAGTAAACAAACGAATAAAAAGCAAACAAGCAGAAAAGCAATCAACAAAAAATCACAAACAAACAAAACAGGTAAACAAACAAACAAGAACGTTAAATACGTACCACATCAGAATGATTAAAAAGGACATCCAAATGTAGATTTGTTGTTGCTGTTTGAAATGTCGTTTTGATTTCAATGTAATACTTCTTATTCACTGTAGGGTTTGGAAACAATGGTGAACCATTTGGACGCTTCGCATCTGGAGATAACTTGACCTGAGTTTCTTTACCACTGATTGATATTACTTTATCCTTTAATACAAGACAAATGCATCAAACGCAGGAAATTACCATTCACATTACGTATTCAGTTGTAAACAGGCTCTAACTTTTTACAGTTTGCACAAGAGTATAATTATGAAAAGCTATTAAAAGTGGAGAAATTCACCGTATTGTCTTTCAGTTCATCAGTACTTAAGTGAAGACTTGCTGATTTCTTGCCAATAAAAAGCTGTATTGTTATAGGCTCATCAATAGGCTGTGATATAAATGGATAAATGAATCCAAACCATCTCACGTTTACATCATCTGTTTTGTGAGTTCGACGAGGAACTGTATAAAATGCTCCTCGCAATGGGTTTATAATATGTACGTCATCTAGATGTTTTCCAAATTTAATATTAGACATTAATCCTGGCGAGTTATCTTGAATCCTACATTGATCCACTGAGGTCAAAAACGATCCTTCATTACCCCACCAACCCCGCGTTGTTTGGGTGGTAGAGCAAGGACCGGACGGGGATCGTCGTGGATAACAGGTACTATCTTGTACACACCAGCCACATTGGTGGTCACTTTGGGATCCCCAGGTTAGACACAATACACATTGTGAAAACATACGACACGGGTGGGTAGAATTAGGATGACCATGCATGATGTTCGATGATATTTTATACGCCAAGAAATCACCATGGGCAATCCCACTGAATCCGCCAAGCACCAGCAGTGTGTTCTGATTAAAAGCTGCTGCCACGTGAGAATATCGACCACGAATGTTTGAACTACTATTGTGAGTATCCGATATTATACTTGACCAAGTGAACTTTTTCAAGTTTAACAAATAAATATCGTTGCCATAACACGTCTCGTCGTCCTGGGCATAAAGTACGCCTCCTGCACAAAACAATGTAATATACTGTGTAAATATACACGCAACGTCATATTTCTGTGTCTGAATTCGCGTCGGAACATTTTACAGAAGAAATTTTCAATGTAACCCCAGGGGGCGCAAACACCAGAGTATTCATGTGGATAATCTATTAAAAATTGTAGAAAGCAATATTTCTCATGTGAAACGTCAATTGTCAAGAGCATTTGACACGTTCTAATCTGTTCAGCTCAATCAACTAACTTCACGCTGATGGATTTGAATTGAAATATTCAAATGTTCGTCATCATTACCTGCGACTCTTCAGACACAGCTGAGGGAATAACTTACCATACGAAAGCATGTAGTCACCCATGATAACTGAAGAATGATATGCTGAGGGATAACTTACCATAAGAAAGCATGTAGTCACCCATGATAACTGAAGAATGATATGCTGTTGGTTTGGGACCAGCAGACGCAGCAATAGGAAACCATACTTTGCATCCATATTGTACAGTAGTAACGTATCAACTTTTATACTTGTTCTAAATAAAATATAATTACGCAAATTGAGGATAGAATTACTATATATGCAATACCATAATCTCCCGTAGGCAGCTCTACGTACTTCCAAATCTGTGTCTGGGAGAATAGCTGTGAAAGGGAGAACTGCCGGCGAAAGGAATTGTTATTGTCTCGGTTATTGTCAGTAGAGGCATGCTGCGCGTGCTGTTTACATATCAAAGCGCGGAAACCACGCCCTCTCACCCATCATGACTACAATCCTGGCAAAAATATTGTGGAAGCGCGCGCAGAAATACAAATACGTGTTGACAGCTTATAAATTGAGTAAGTGAAAGTTTTGTGAAATGTATGTCAAAACCAACATTGTAGGGAGGAGCGGGGGAGGGGACAAAGACGCCAACATGTGTATGTGAACAGTGATATTTTAATTTACACCTCACAAGTATCCAAGGAAGCTAGTATAAAGTCTTGCATGCATAAAGGTCCATACACACCGGACGCGATTCGACAACGTGACGTCGGTCAATATCCTTGCATTATTCACCTCCACTTCGGGAATATCCTTGCACTATTCACCTGCACTTCGGTGAATAATTGTTAACTAAAGGCCAAAATACTTTCTGTTTCCGTTCAGTGTGTTTGTTTAGAATTGACGCCGATTTTCTTTGCGAAAGAAACTTCGTCATCCCCGCGTGATGATTGTGATGATATCTGGGATAGACGTATATGCATTGGAATATCATGCAGGTTACCTTACCTTCCAGAAACAACTCTATATCCACCAAAAACGATTAATGACTTTAGTGTTGGATAAAAGACACAAGAGTGTCCGATAAGGCGAAGATCTGATATCTTGGCAAGTTTATACGTTATTGTTTTCCAATCGTTTTGAAGAGCTAAGTCATAAGTATACATCTGATATGAGAATCCATAGTCTTGAGATTGACCTAGGAAGTAAACTTCGTTATAAACATTTGCTAGATTTGACGTGTTTTATTAACACACCACAATGTGTAGCATGCACATGTAATATGAGCACAAATTGCTGCAACTTGCAACAAAGCAACCTCGTATCCATTTCTTTCCTCTCTCACACCCTGCAGACGGTTCGGAGTATTCTGGATTTGAGGGAAACTTTTTTGTTTTATCTTTCCTCCCTGCATAATGATATGCAAGTGGTAAGCTGACTTACACAAAGTTTAAGTTGACTTAATTCCCTGAAATATCATATATTTGAAATTATTGAACAATACGAATGTTTTCATCAAGACGAATCACAAGCTACTGTATACACAGCATTGGGTAAAATGTGCACTCGTCTGTGGCTTGAGCTTGAATACATTATACAACACGGCGGATCATGCTGTATTTAAACAGATATACAAACTCGAGCCGAAATAGGCTATAGCTTGTGAAACGTATCAACAGGAAATAATTTTAACTGAGGAAATTGAGGAAAAAGTTTATGCCAATCAGAATTTTGTATCTGTGGATACATGACCCCATGCATTAAACATTGATTCTTAAAATTTTCTTCGTGAATTATGAAATGCGTTTTACAAAATCATACGTTATACATACCACCAAATACAATGAGTTGGTCGTCATGAACACTGGCACAATGAGACGCCAATCCAGGCGGGTTGTTACCTCCATGTACACGTCTCCACGTTATTGTCGAAATGTTAAAAATCCACAGGTCGTTAAGAAGAGTGCCATTTGCAAGCTCTCCACCAAAAACGACTAGTGTATCTTTATACGTGACCATTGTGTGGCGAAATCGAGCAGCCTACATTAATGATACTGTATCTCAAACAAGGCAGTTTAGTGCAGTCGTTAGTGGTATTCTACAATAAGCTGTCGCGCGGTTTGTGTCTGAACTATCTGAAAAAGATATCTCAAACATGATGGTTCAGTGTAGGTAGTGTTCTACAATAAGCTGCCTTGGCTTGCATGACGCATGTGTCTGAACTACCTGAAAAAATATCTCAACGCGGTAGTCCAGTATAGGTACAGTATAGTATTCTACAATAAGTTGTCGTGGTTTGTGTCTGAACTATCTGAGAAAGATATCTCAAGAATGCTGGTTCTGAATCAGTGTAGGTAGTACTGTAGTTTTGTAGGCTACTGGACTAGTTTTTTTACGCTTTCTCAGCCAGTCAGATATAGTCCAAACACAAACCACTGACCTACAATGCATGCAATAGTGCAGACAAATTCGAAAAATCGCTGCCAATACTAAATACAGTATATTCTTTATTAAATATATTCTGAATCTTAAAGTCAAAATAAACTCTTTATAGCACAGAATGCATGTTTATGTTGAAGATTGAAGAGAATCTAATCGTGAATTATTAAATACAAGTCATAACTGCCTGCAAACTACTTATTAACCTAGGTACCTAGCGCTCATCAAACTTATTGTGTGTTTTAAGCCGAAGCATTGACTATCGAGTATCGTCTGTATAATACATATATAGTCATAGACATAGAGCATGACAATTGCATGACAATTAAGCCAGTACTTACAGGACGATCTCCAATGGGTTGAATGAGCTGCCATTCCCTTTCGTCAAAATTAAACTTCACCAAATCATCGAACACTTCATTCAGATCAAATCCTAAAACATTTTCAGAAAAGACACGCTGATTGTAGTTTTTGAGTTTTTATAAGCGAGTAAGAATCTGCATCTAATTACATGAAATTGAAGGACGATAATAATTTGTTACAACTACAGTGGAAGACAAGTTGTGAGTATTAAAACTTGCTTTCTCTACCCCCTGTATATAAAAAAAACAGTTTTAATATCTTTTCTCATTCCTTCGAGAAGTTTTTTTCCACTGAGTTTTACCCTGGTTTTACATGGATCACTGCATGGTTATCCTGCATGGGGTGTGATAAAATGCAACGAGTAATCCCGGCAAACCAGGGTCATGTAGTTGTAAACATCCCCTTAATTATCTCTTAACCTCGGGCCTGTTTCAAACAATCGTTGTGAATTATTGATTGAACGAATTCAAACATATACACTGTTGTTGCGTTGATGCATTGTTTCAATACATGTCGTTATCGATAAAGCGTTTTCAATAATAAGCAGTTATTGGATGAGGCTGAGCATGATATCAAGAATTATTCAGACCGAGGTCAATGTTATCTGCCGAAGCGAAGCTGAGGCGGATAACATAGACCGAGGTCTGAATAATTCTTGATATCGTGCGAAAGCCGAATCCAATGATTGTTTTATTATACATTTAAAGACATGAGAAACGTATAAAACGATTCCTGTTAATGAGGTAGGAAAAGTACAATTTGAATATCAAACACCTTGCACAAAGTCAAAGGTCAGCTAAATATTATATTCTTTCACTATCCTTATCTGCCAATAATTTGGAGAGTTCACTTTCATTCAGCGAAGCAAATCTGCTGTCGGCCATTGTTTGTTTGTATTCCCGCGTTTTCCCGCGCTTATAGGTTCAAGCTTTTGGCCGCGCAAGGGTTTGGGCACGAGAGAGTCCAATAATTTTTTTTTTGGATGCAAGTTCGATCCAAAAAAACAATTATTGGACGCCGATGACGTCATCGGCGGAAAATACGCAATAAATGCCGAATACTGAAAATTAGCCGGTGCTTTCTGACCAATTAGAAACGAGAATACATATTAAATGTATAATAATCAATCGTATTGTCCAAATAAATCAAAATACGTCCACATGTAGTGGGTTTTTTCTTCGAAATCAATCGAAGTATATCGAGTCTTATTTATTTTCAAGCAAAGTTCACAAGCAGTCAATCAGGCACATATTGGTGGGCACAATAACTGCATCATTTTACCTCCAAATATCCAAAATGCGTTGTGAACATATACACCAGCATGTGCAAAACGACTTCGGAACACAGTAGAGTAATCTTTGATCAAATGCCAACTACCAGTCGTTACGTCATCACGGAGTGAAAATGAACATGACTCTCCAATAAAGTCGCCAGTACATTCACAACCTTTGCTCTGAATATACAACAGAATTACATGAACTTTAAAAATATGCTACTTTGACACTAGAGGTTAGAGCTAACGTGGCTCGATACAGTTTACAACAGTTTCACATTTTTAGACTTTATGCAGCAGATATCTGCATGTTCGTATGTTTTAGTGTTTATTCTTTGAAATGATGTTAGTTTAGTGACTGAAAAACGGCAAACTTCGCAAGGCTATAGTATCCGCATTTTACAACATTT
>CACRXK020001635.1:0-51586 GCA_902702795.2 Paramuricea clavata
AAGCTATCGAGCTAGGGAACTCATTTAGCCTTGTCAGTTTGTCGCGATATTTGGTTATAAAACAAAAAAACAGAAATATAGTTTTCCCTCTATCAATTCTATACATTGCCGCCATTTTGAATTTATTTAATTTGCGCTCTGCATGCATGCTTTTCCGCCATACTGTATTGGATTTCTAGCCATGTGATCAGAATATATATATATATTGTATGATGCATGAAATATTCTTTACAATCGTATAGAATATTCACTGATATGGCTTATTTAGGATTTTATCACCATGCATGCAAGTGTTTAAGCACTCGGTAAATATAAAGATATACAAGCTTCAGTGAACTGCCAGCAATACCAAACTGTATACGCGGAATCCGGCGTTATACATGCAAGCTTCAGTGAATCTAGCAATGCCAAATTGTATACGCGCAATCGCTCAATGCCAAAGTATACTTGCAGAGTGGTTTTTGAAGAACGAGGCATGATCACAATATATAGATATATATCGTTTGATGCATGAATATTCTATACAGTCGTATAGAATATTCACTGATATGACTTTATATAAAGATACCAAATTCAATAAAGCAAAAAATGCCGAAGTATAAGTATAATTGTAGACTGCATTTTTGAAGAACAGGCATGAATATATATTACGGCAGGGCTTACAGGAAAGGTAAATTCAGAAGATATGATACCCGATACTATTTTTGCCTTTTTACGACTCGTCGGTAAATATAAAGATATGTAAGCTTCAGTGAAGTAGCAATGCCAAATTGTATACGCGCAATCGCTCAATGCCAAAGTGTACTTGCAGAGTGGTTTTTGAAGAACGAGGCATGATCACAATATATATATATATATTGTATGATGCATGAATATTCTATACAACCGTATAGAATATTCACTGACATGGCTTATTTAGGATTTTATCACCAGACATGCAAGTGTTTTACCGATATATAAAGGAGCACTCGGGAAATATAAAGATATACAAGCTTCAGTGAAGCTAGAGTGAAGCTAGCAATGCCAAACATACTGCATACGCGCAATCGCTCAATGCCAATTGTAGACTGTATTTTTGAAGAACAGGCATCAATATATATTACGGCAGGGATTATACAGGAAAGGTAAATTCAGAAGATATGATACCCGATACTATTTTTGCCTTTTTACGACTCGTCACGAAATTCGTGAACCACATCAGCACAACATCATATGAAGACTAGGCATTGCAAACTTCATGTAAGCAAGTTCGTAAATTCAGAAGAGATGATACCCGGTACTATTTTTGCGTTTTTACGACTCGTGACGAAATTCGTGACGAGTTATATCGACTTGTACCTTGCGATGGATTTCACGACTCGTGACAACTTGTAACGAGTCGTGAAATGCGGGAGTATTGGACATGTATGGATCAGATCGTCGGACTATAGATAAGGCACGGCGCTTGAGCTCTTCATTAATAAAGGGCAGCTTGAGATATACATACTTCTTCTTGTGTATATATATGCTCACTGGCATTCAAATTCAACCAAGTGGAGTGCCAAAAACCCTTTCAAGTTCTGAAAATAGTACCATTCAGCTTATTTGCAATTCAAGTGGCTATACTTTCAGAGGCCAGCTAATTGTATATGGGTCATGGTGACTTTCCCTGCTTTTTCAGGTTGGAAACCCTGCTTTTCTCCGACATAAGCAATTTCTTGCCAATCAGTGATCGGCTGTTATTTCAAGCCCTGCTTGCAGAAATACTTTTAATTAACCTGTTGAGCTCCAGCATTCGCCCCTTGATGAGTAAAATCATTTGGCATAAAGCCAGTTTTCCACTAGCGAATTTTTTCGCGCGAAGTGACCCTTTTCCTTTGTCGTTATCACTTATTACGTCAGCAAGACGTGGCAAAATGGATGCCGACAGGAAAAAGTTGCTTTGTGTGAAAAAATTTGCTAGTGGAAAACCGGCTTAAGAATATAAAAGTTTGGCGCATTGGCGCTCGATCATGGGAAGCAACTTGTTAATTATGCCAAATTTGTCAGCATTAATACTGGGGATGCTTACTAGACTCTTCAGCACCACGGTTGCTACAGCCCTGTTTTGTGAATAAGTACGGCACTTATTTGAAAGTGGCACTCAATAATTATTACATTCAAATGTACCCTGTATGAACGCTGTATGTAATATATGGTAGGCCTACCTGACTAGTACCCAGTCATCAAACCTATAAATTATAGATTATGAGTACATTGGTGGAAATGATGAGGGAAGGTCGACTTTCGAGCCTTAATCATTCCCATCATGCAACACTATTGTTTTCAATCCTTGTTCAGGGATGGGTACGAGTCAGATAAGGTACACTAAAATTGTGGCTGTACTGGTGGTACTGGATGGAGTAACACGTTACGTACAGGTAGGGATTTTGTGTTCGCTGGTCAATAAATTGCAAGTGGATGCCAAAAATTCTGTTAAAAAACTTATCAACCCGTTGAGAGCCAGCATTCTCCCCTTGACGAGTAAAGTCGTCTGGTGTTAGACAGAGTACAATAATAAATTAGGGTGATAAACAAAAAGACAATATATATATTATATATATATTTCACATAATATTCTTACAGTATACTAAACTCTAATCCTAAAGTATTACTCTGTGTAATGCTACACCTACGTTTTTGCTTCCTGTACCTAAAGTGCAATATTGGATACAAGAAACATGGACAATTTCAAAATCCAGCTTCAACTCAATTGTGAAGCCCGTATCACTAGCAAGAACCTATGGTACACTCTACACTGCTAAATATACAACAATGTGATGGAAAATTAATGCATCAACAGTACTACTGACAGCCTAATCTGGAATTAGTGGAATAATCCAGGAGATAGCCACAGGGAAAGAAATTAACTTTCCAATAATGGGTTTTTGAATGTAAAAACTGACCTCTTACCATTATTGGTTATTGTAAATTTTCAATGTGGTAAATTAGTAAAAACCATGACATTTAATATTTACCATTGACAGTACTTTATTTTTTCCTGTGCACAGGAAAATCAGGAAAATACCATTAGTGGTAAACATTGAAATATTTTTTTTACCAGTTTATGATATGGAAATCTATAACAACCAATAATAGTAAGAGTTACATTGATAATATACATGGTACTGTAAATTTAAAAAAAACCCCATCAAAACCCATTATATAGTGGAAATATAATATATCTCCAACCTTTTGCTGATCATCTCTTGAATATGAAATGTTTCTAATGCAGAGTCCAGTCTGGTATAAAGCCGAGAACAGACTGTAATCCATAATAATTATTAAATTAACAATGTTATTTCCATTAATTCTGGGCTGCAACTCCAGTTTGTCAAAGCCAGAACTCAAGAAATGGTTCTGTACACACCTGTTATTTTAAGCTATAATAATCCACACTAAAATAGTCCAGCATAAACCACAGCAGTGGCCTCACTCCGGGCTTCATTCATGGGTGGAAGTTCTTCCCACAGTTGACGATCAAGGTCAAAACATTCCACAGAATCAAGGTATTTCTTTTCAAACCAATCATAACCTCCCATCACAATAACTTTGTTACCAGCAATTGTCGCTGCACATGACGACCTTGCATGCCTCATTGACGGCAACATCTTATGCTTATTCTCCTTCACGCTGTAGAGAATCACTGTGTTTAAAGACACAGTATTAGTGGAAGTGCCTCCAATAATGATGACATTGTCATTCCATCTTACAGTAGCTACATCACAAATTGCAAACGGCAAAGGCTCCATTACAGAAATCTCGCCATATAGTGTATTATACGACAATACACTGTCAACTGCTTGTCTACATAAGTTTGTTGTTGATCCCCCAAATATAAACAACAACTCTTCAAAAGCTTGCAGACCATGAAAACAAATTGGCCGTGGCATTTCGCATTTCATTTCTATGGTATATGGGGGATGAAGTAAGATGCTGTAGATGATGTTGAAAGGTGTCTTCCCAGCACATCCACCAACCAAATAAAGACAATTGTTAATAACAATGACTTTATGTCCACAACAGTTAAAAGGCAACTTCACAAAGTAAGGAATCCACTTTAAGGGCTTGCAAACCAATGATAATCTTTCTATTGTATCACTACAACCTCCAATGAACCGTCCCCCACTGACAATGACATCATTTCCATACAATACTGATGCCGCAGAACCACGGGATTCTTGCATGGATTGCAACACTTTCCATGTCTGAGAACCTGGATACAAAACTTCAACTGAGCTCAAATTACCCTCTGCATTCTTGCCACCAATAACCATAACACTAGCGATAACATTTGGTGAGGGTGCTTGTGGGTTTGAAGAGATTGCTATGTTTCGTTGAACATGTACCAAGTCTCGTACCGCATTCAAAATTTCTTCCTGGGAATTGCACATTTCTTTCTGGGAACGATACATTTCTCTCTGTGAATCACATTCTTCTTTCTGAGAATTGCACATTTCCTTCTGGGAATTGCATACTTGTCCCAAAACATTTTTTATTTCTGACCATTCTAGTCCCAATTTGTTGAGATCCTTACTAAGTACACATGCATGCTTACTGAACTTCTTATAAATCATTTCATCCTCACAGTCAGGGCAACGTACCAGTCTGTACTCACATGCATTGATCACGTGTTCAGCCAGATCTTCTTGGTTGAATGTTTGTCCACATTTCTCATTTGTACAAACAATGGGACGGTAGTTACACTCAGGAACATGTGCTTGTAGTCTTGAAACTGGTAGCACCTCAGTACAACCTCTTTCCGAGTGATCACAGCTAATTAAAAGACCATTCAAATAATCTGTAAGAATCCTAGGAGGCTGAGCCAATGTTTCCTCGCTCAGATCTTGCACACATATAGGGCATGATTTCGCATTCTTTTCAAGGTGTTTCTTTATGCAGCTTTTGCAGAAATAATGTTGATTTTGACATTGAACAGGTTCTTTTAAAACTTCAGCACAGATTGGACAAAGAAAGTTGCTATCCACAGTAATTTTGAAGCGATTTGTGCTGTAACCACCTCCAGAACAGCACGCCATTTTATATACCAGCTGGAATCATTCAAGGAAATAAGGAATGTCCACAAATTGTGCTTCCAGTTATAAATTGAAATTTCAGATTTTCATTTTTAACTGGTATTTATTTCAAGAACATTTTTTGGGGGAGGGGTTATTGCCAATAACGTATTGGCCAAAACAAAGTCCAGATTTTTGCGCAAAACACACATATATATATCTATATATATATACATGTTATTGACACAGGTTATGATCCGTTGTTATGGTCGGTTGGGTCCATATAGAAACGGTCAGGCCCAGTGATGATAACCTCTATTAAGGGTTCTCAGAGGCGTTCACCCGGGCCGGCTGTTTAATTGGGGGTTCAAGTACTGCACTGAGCCGGTGCTTAGACTTTCGCACAGTCCTTTACACATAATGTCACTTTATTACTCGCTGGGTCTCTGTGCCCATGCGAGTATGGTAGTTCGGGCGGGGAGTGAGGTAGATATCACCTGAGCGGGTATAATTTACGCGACTTGGATCTTCTATACCTATTTTTGACGTAGAATTCGAATCCGGATGTTATTCAGGCTGACGAGGCTGCTTTTAAGAGTTACAGCCCAATTAAGCTCGTTTTCGCGTAAAAACGTCCACCTTCAAATTACCTTTTAATATTTCTAGGAAGACAAGAAAAACAGTTCTACCAGCCCATTTTTCAATACAGAATCCAACTAGAAATACATTTCCTACAAAAAACATAGATCTGGGACTGTTGGTCACATTGGGAATATAGTCTCGCTTTAAATCATATAAATATACATGCAAATTAAAATATATCGCGTAGCGGCAGGTACAAAACGCAGTTGCAGGTTGGAATTTTGCAGGTTGACAGGAATTTTGCAGGTTGATGATGCAAACTGAAAATTACACTACTATAAAGTATTCTAGTATAATTTTATTGTGTACTTATTGCAGTCTGACTCCTTGTCGCCGCTTTTGATATCAGCCTATCCTGCCGGCCATGTTTCTAGCCTCTGCTCATCACCCTTGTGAAAACATTCAAAATGACCAGATTGGCTTGGATCTTCAGGGGGACGAATGTTTCGATTGTTGCGAGGAGCCTACATGACGTGGTGGCAGTTCAGAAAATGCCTGAATGAGGTGTCTCTCCTCTGCACCCACTTATGAGACCACTCAAGCCCCCAATTACCGTATCATTACTCGAGAGTTAGTTAACTTTTAACAGCATTCTAGTATAAACGCCGCCACATCATGTAGGCACCTCGCAACAATTAAAACATTCGTCCAGGGGCGTAGGAAGCTTCTAAAAGTTGGGGCGGGGGGGCAGGCTTTGAGGGGCACTTTCTGAGTAAAAAAGGGCATCTAAAAATTTTTTCTCGGAAATGTTGGCGATGGGGGGAGGTCTCGAAAATTTTTTCCGGACATACCAAAAAAAATTTTTCGGATATATCCAATTTTCCTAAATATGAAAAAAAATTTCCGGAAATACAACAAAATTTTTCGGACATCAGATTTTTTCCGGGAATGAAAAAATATTCCAGAAAATAACATAAATTCAAGTTTCAAAAAGTGCACTTTGGGCAAAAAAAGGCAATCCTTAAAACATTTTTAACGCAAAAAAGGGCACTTTGCTCCCGGAAAAAGGGCACTTGGAAAAACTTCAGGTCTTGGCCACCCTGCTCCCCCCCGGTTCCTACGCCCTTGCATTCGTCTCCCTGTAGGTCCAAGCCAATCTGGTCATTTTGAATGTTTTCACGGGGGTGATGGCCACTAGCCTTAGAGCAGAGGCGCCGACAAGGAGTCAGACTGCAATAAATGCACAACTAAATTATACTAGAATACTAAAAAAGTGGTGTAATTTTAAGTTTGCATTATCAAGCTGCAAAGTTCCTGGCAACCTGCAAAATTCCAACCTGCAAAATCCCCAACCTGCAATATTCCAACCTGCAAAATTCGCAACCTGCAAAATTCCAACCTGCAACCTGCAACCTGCGTTTTGTACCTGCCGTATCGCGTAGTTAGAAACGGAAATAAATTTTTTGCATTTGGAACGAGCATCTAATCCGAGTTTAACAATAGAAATTTATATAAATGCACAGGGTGTCCTATATTAATTGTCTTTTACATAGTTTCAATCCTTTATATTTCAGTAACATGAAATATACACTTTTTCGCGGGCAACATGGCGGCTATGTTTACACGGCAAAAAACGCTCAGGTTGATGCAATACTTATGAAAACAGGATTGAACAATGTTTTGCTGCCCACATTGTTCATAACTGTCAACAATATTGAACAATATTGTTACACCCGATTCAGGCTCAACAACATTGTTCAATATTGTTGACAAGTGTGAACAACGCAACCTCGTACCTAGGGCTAGTCGCGAATTGAAGGCTACGTCGCCGCCTTCAATTCGCGACTAGCCCTGGGTACGAGGTTGTGAACAACGTGGGCAGCAAAACATTGTTCAGTCCTGTTGAGCAACGGGCTCGGCGTTTTTTGCCGTGTATACACCCTTTTCACAAATGGCTGCCGATTAACAATTCTTTCATGTGCATATAAATTGGCCCAACTAGCCTCGCTTCTGGGTAGAAATTCCTTTGAAATCTTAACATGAGTACGAGGCTAGTTGGGCCAATTTATATGCACATAAAAGAATTTTTAATCGGCAGCCATTTATGAAAAGGGTGTATAGAGATGGCATAACAATGAGTAAACTAAAATGTGTTATACACTACGCAGGGCCTTTTTTAACATACAAGCTGGGGGGCCCCCCTTGTGCTCCCCACGAAATCACATTTTGCCCCCCCCCAGGAAAAGTCCCTTTTTCCTAAATTTATACCAACAAAACAGCAAAGAATAACAAATAAATAAACGGAAAGTAAGTTTTAGGCTTTGTCCTTTGTCCTTGTTTAACAAAATCGATCTAAATTGTTACGTTTTTTTACCACAAAGTAATGATAAATTATTGTTAATAACTTTTTATTTTTTGGTTGCTCAGAATGCAGGAAAGAGCATTTCCAGGTTTCATATTTGAAAATTTTCTGGAGATTATGCCCCCACACAAGTGGAGATTATGCCCACCCCCCTCTAATAAGTATATGATAAATTACGGTTAACATTCTTTTTTACTTTTTGTGCATTTTTTCCTTCTTTTATTTCAAATACAAGTATAGTTAGCATAAATTTTAGAGCAAATTTGGATGC
This sequence comes from Paramuricea clavata, assembly GCA_902702795.2. Classification (NCBI taxonomy): domain Eukaryota; kingdom Metazoa; phylum Cnidaria; class Anthozoa; order Malacalcyonacea; family Plexauridae; genus Paramuricea; species Paramuricea clavata. The sequence continues at coordinate 8,249 of CACRXK020001635.1, forward strand.
TCAGAATGCAGGAAATGGCATTTCCGTGTTTCAAATTTCAAACATTTTCTGTGGGAGTACACCCCCACACACGTGACCATTGGGATCCTCCTCTAATAAGTAATGATAAATTATGGTTAATATTTTTTTTACTTTTTGTAGGTTTTTCCCTTCTCTTATTTCAAATACAAGTATAGTTAGTATACATTCTGGAGCGCATTTGGATGCTCAGAATGCAGGAAATGGCATTTCTGTGCTTCAAATTTCAAATATTTTCTGGGGGAGTACCCCCCCCCTCATTTATGCGTGCATGGTATGTTCGGCGCACACGTGGCCTTCAGCCATTGCTATCTCCCTGTAATATATTATCTCACAGAAAGGTCCCTTTTCAAAAAATGCCCCCCCCCGGGAAAATCCTTAAAAAAGGCCCTGACACTACGAACATCTCGGTGATAATAATGAAGAAATTACAACACTTAAGGAAGCTACATTTAAAAAGTTACAAGATAGTGCAGAGGCCCGACGTACTTTAGGTGGCGAATATATCCACAAAGAACAAATTGATAATTTGCGAGACTCGCTTGATTCCGAAACGCATGGTTTTCACCGGGAGTGTTATCAGAAATTCACAAATGCTGTATCCGTTTTAAAGCGAAAAAATCTTCGAATGATGTTCCGGACAAGCCGAGGCAACGGAGATCTGGTCAACTTGCATGATTTGTCAAATAGAAAAATTACGCCGCACAGAGAGCCGAAATCGTTTTCAGGGACAACTACTTTCGAGTACAATGCTTCGGATGCATTTCGAATTCTTATGTGCTGGAATCTCCTACGGCAAGCTTACAGTGCTATCAGTCAAACCATTTTGAGATTCGTTGGTTGGATTTGCCTTATTTTTGAAAAAATAAATTGTAAACGCACAATAATTACATTCTTGCCCCCAATTCGCAATCCAATAACGGACTATAGTACAGTGCTAGAATGTATCTTCCAGTCACAGAAGTTGGCAGAGACATCGAATATGACGTACATATACATAACGGTTGATGCTGGCGCAGCAGCAAAATTCTACCACGTTCTATGGAACAATCCACAGGAGTTCGATAAAGTCTTGATACATTTGGGTGACTTTGATGGGATGATGGCATTTTTTTCCATCATAGGCAAAATAGTGCAAGGCAGTGGTTTTGAAGAAGTTGTATACCAAGCAGGACTCTGTACCTCCGGAGGTATTAAAGGTGTTTTATCAGGAAAACATTACAACCGAAGTTGGAGGATTCATGAATGCTTTGCCGAAGCGATTGAGAGATTGTTTTGTGAAACGTTAGTTAAGCCGGTTGTCCAGAAGAAATAGCATCGTCGATTAAGGGGATCGTGACAGGTTGACTGCGAAGAAGTTATGTCAGAAAGAGCGTTTAAAATGCACAAGGAGGCGGAGTACATGAAGAAAAAGATGGAATATCTTCACGGTTATCACGGGAAAACTGCGCAGTTCTGGATGACCTACCTGGATCTCGTTGAAAGGCAACACACACTGCACTTTTCAGTTAACATGAATGATTTTCAGTTGAGGCTTCACTGCTGGAGAGAGTTCTTATCGCTTTGTTTTTCCACAAACAAACAGAACTATGCACGTTATGGCGCATACTATTGTCTTCAATCTGAAAAATTGGTGTGAAAAAAGGTGTCAGCCTCGTCAGCCTGAATTACATCCGGATGACTATGACTATGTGGATCACAAGATGATCCACAAAATAGAATATTAATGAGCTGCCAATTTTTGCCCAAATTATCCATAAATAACCCTAAGTTTTGAGAACGAGTTGGTTATACTTCGGAACTGGGTGTAGTTCTTCGATATCCAAGTATTTTATGATATATGATACTTTTTGTGTGTGTTTGTGTTATATACTCAGGTGAATATCAGATGTTTGCGATGTTACTCTGAGTGTGCGTCCACACCGGGAAAGCTGAAAAGTTTGTCTGACCATGGTGGAATTGAAATCGAACCCATTGGATTAGTATCCCAAAGGTCACAACTCGCAATTGTCTAAATTCTAACATGCGTATCACTAGAGCCCCAGCGAGTTAACGCTCTTTCGAGCGTTTTTAATGTTAAGTTTAATTTATTTTGCCGTGACTTTTTATTTTGCCCAGAGGCCCGAGTTAATTTCGTTTTGGCGTGAGTTAACTTTATTTTCCCATGAGTTTATTTTGTTTTGCTTTCGTTTGCTTTGTTTTGCTTTCGTTTGCTTTGTTTTGCTTTTCCTTTGCTTTTTTTTTCCCGTAGCTCAGTTACTTTCGCTGTGGCACTTGTGAGCCACATTATTTTATAGCGCCTGGGGACAAGGCAGCTCGCAATTACCCAAACTCCTTTACGGCCTGGTGGGATTAACGGATCACTTCATTTAGCCAATCAGACTAAGAGATTTTGTGGATCGTGATCTGATTGGTCAAAATGAAGGCGGACCAGAAAGTAGACGAGTACCTACAAAATGGCAAAATAGCTGGTATCCTGGAGTGAAACTTAATTAAACTGTCGAACTTAAATAGTTTAATTTAGGTTTTTATTCGTGTTTTTTTTTCAAAAATGTAGTATACTGTATATGACATAAACAAGTAGTAAAGATACAGTTTTAGATTTTGATAACACACTGCCAAGGGAGGTTGACTGCTAACCAGTTTTTTAGGGCCTGTTCATATGGGCAAAACTATTTATCCCGGTTAGCGAGAAACTTTTTTGACAAGTTTACTAGCGAGTAGCGAGATCTCGCCTTGGTATGAAAATAATATGAAAAGTTCGATCTCGTTTGTTGACAGGCGAGATCTTGGTGACCGGGACGTTTTTCCCGTATGAACACAACTTTCTCGCTTAGTGGGATAATTTTCTGTCGTGTCAGCAACATTTCAATTTAATTCATGTTTAATGCTACGTCACAGCCAGAAACTTTACCCGGTAAGCTGGATAACGTTTCTCTACAGTATACTCTATAGTCTCTATGTGAACAGAACAAAAGTGTTTGCATGGCTGATGGCTAGTCGAAACCGGTGCATGTTCTCGTTAACCGGGATAACGTTTGCCCATATGAACAGGCCCTTAAGTCGCAATTCAATTTGATGGATCGGTAAATTAGTAGATGTAGATGTAGATAAAACTTTATTTAAACACGCTATAACCCCTTCAGCATTTAGGCTAGTATCAGAAATCAACGAATTGAATAGATTTAATGAATTTGCGCTTCTTAACTCGCAAAGTAAGCTGTTCCAGAGTTTTGCTCCACTATACCGGATGCTATTTTTCAAGTATTCTGTTTTTGGTTTTGGTAAGTAAAACTTGAAATCATGGTCTCTTAAATTGTAATTATGTTGAGGAGCAGATGAGTCTTCAAAGATATCGGTTAAAACAGGTGGTGCTTGCGCATGAGCAATTTTATACATAAACTTGCCCCTAAAGATTAATCTGCGTTCTTTTAACGTTTTCAATTGCAATTCAGACAAAGCGGCTTCAGACTGACCATGTTCATTTCTATATCCTAAGATGACCCTTGCTGCCCTATTTTGGAGTGCTTGTAATCGATTTGTAAGCGTGGTACCAATTGGATCCCACTGCACAAGACAGCAATAGTCAAAATACGGTTGAACCAGTCAACCAGAGCATAATAGACGGATAGGAGAGTGAGACGGTTAAAATATGGCCTTAGTCGTTTTATAGCCCCAATTCCAGCTGCTACCTTTTTACATAATTCATCTAAATGACTATCCCAAGATAAAAATTGATCAATTAGAATACCTAGGGACTTCGTTTCAGTTACACGTTTAATGGGTCTATTATTGATCACAATGTTAGGTTCAGAGGTAAGATTATTCATCTTAGATCGACTTCCAATCAATAAATACTCAGTTTTAACAAGGTTTAGACTTAATTTGTTGGCTAAGAGCCACGCGTTAACATTTGCCAAATCACTATTTATTTTCGATTCAATTTCCAATAATGATTTGCCACATGCAGTTAGAGTAGTATCGTCTGCGAACATTCTAACACTAGACGTATACGAACACAATTTGGTAAATCGTTTATATAAACTAGGAAAAGCAAAGGACCTAAAATAGATCCTTGGGGAACTCCGTAATTAATATTGCGCGGAATTAGATAAATGCCCATTCGCGTAGCACAATTGTGATCGATTTCCTAAATATGAACTAATAAAATTAAGTGTGGAGGACTCAAACCCATAAAACCCTAGCTTTGACGTTAAGATCTTATGATTTATTGTGTCAAAGGCTTTTTTTAGATCAAGAAAGACAGCAATGTTGAACATGCCACGATCCAAATTTGTATACCATTCGTTCGTGCTATGTATCAATGCATCGGCAGTAGAATGATTTGGTCAAAATCCAAACTGATATTTCGAAATGATATTATTGGTATTTAAATAGGTGAATATCTGCCTTTAGTTCATATTTGTGCGGATATCTATTGTTCTCAATAGGGTTTTATTTGGGTAAGAATCTAAAAGCAAGGGGAGGGATTTGATATTTCCACAGGGAAAAGCGGGGTTGATGAATAGAATTGAATGCCTAATTAAAAATGCAAGGTATCTAACTCCATAGTGACCCCTTTTGGAGGTCACTATGGAGTTAGATACCTTGAATTTTTAACCAAACTCAAACCCCACATCTCCTTTTCGACTAGAAAACGCTGCACCGTCTCTGAGTCGAGAAAGAGACAACAGCCGTGTACCTCAAAGCCCGTCAAACTCTACCTTTGGGTAGAATATTTATCATTCGGTGCACGAGGACTAGCTGAACCGACCATCAAACTTGCTTGTGCAAGGAATTTATACAGTAATATCTGCTCTTTCGCTTGTGGGACGCGAAATGATATACTACGCATGCTCAACCACATTAAAGCGTGTTTAATGCGCATGTTCAACCTTATTTCGTCCCACAACCTCCCAAGGACAATAGAAAATGGTCGGTCTTTCATTGAAATTCAAGCCTCGGTGCTGCACGCCTCGGTCTTGAATTTCAATGAAAGACCTCCCATTTGGTTTTTATCCTGCAAATAAAACCCTGTTGAGAACAATTTGAGAATCTCTGCTTCGACAAACCCGTACAAATCTTCGTTAGCTCTTCTCGGTTGTATGAGCTATTTCAAACATATTTCATCGTAATTGTGGTTGGTGAACGAATATTTAATCACTTCTCATTGATAGTATACAGTAGTGCGACACGAGAATTGATGCATATCAAAATAGCCCTGTTTGTTTTTATTACAACCATGGTAATTCAAACTCATTTAAAGAACAATACATATCATAAAGTAAATTTCATTGTGGGTCAATCCTTACAAATATGAACTAAGTTAGTTAGATACCGAAAACGGAGGCTCTTAGTCAGATAAATCCCTCGGGGCCTACGGCCCCTCGGGTTTGTATCTGACTAAGAGCCTCCGTTTTCGGTATCTAACTCTTACATAAAGGATTTTCTCGAATATTTTGCTGATTGTTGGTAAAATAGAAATTGGGCGGCAATTATCGAGCAGATTTCTAGGCCCTGATTTATGAAGAGGGATAACTTTTGCTATCTTCCATTCGGATGGGAATGTTTCAGTAGTCTGTCATCTGTTTATATCGAAGGGTAAATTACGAATAAAATTTTTAAAAAGAAAAGTGCCTCTTCAGTCCATACTTCCTAACCTGAGTATCAGGCTCTATTTTACAAATAGAGCCTGACACAAAACTTAACCTGATCGCTTTCCGCCCACAGCAAAGTTTATATTTAGTATCCAATCAAAATGTCGCAGGAGAAATTTAAATTTCACACAACGACAACAACAATCTAATTATAGCATAGGCGCCCACTAAACTGCTGAATTTAAATTAAAACTGCAATGAACTTATAAAATTAACAAAAATAATCACAAATTAGCGAAATATATTGCAAATGTAGCTTATATTAAATCGCCACCCGACTGCTCTCTCCTCCGCAGAGATTTCAGTGACTACAATGAGCTTTACATGGCGCTTGCCGTATTTATCAACAAACAGTGACGTATAATTATAAAGTAATATATATATTAAGTATACTTTATAACTATACGTCAGTCGATAGTGCAATCTGATGGCGATTTAATATAAGCTACATTTGCAATATATTTCGCTAATTTGCGATTATTTTCTAATTTTACTGCAGTTTTAATTTAAATTCAGCCGTTTAGTTGGCCGGCTATAATTGTAATTGTGATCATTATAAAATATATCAACAACAATAGTATAATCTAATTAGCACCAGCCAATCAATTGACAGATTTAAAAATCGTTTGTCTAATCGGCCAATCAGCGCTCAGTCCAGATTCTGGACTGAACAACCAGGCAAAATGCCACTTTTGTGTCAGGCCGTACTTTTCTCCCCTTCGCCCACGATCAGGCGTGCCTGTGCCCTAAAAAGTACGGCCTGATACTCAGGTTAATACTTCCCGACTCTGCTAGCTAGTATCGATCAAGTCCGTCTCGTGCTAGCCGCTAGAACGCCGTATGTTAACGTTTAAGCTAGATTTCGGCTAAACTCAACGCTATCGTCAGAGGCGGGTGAATAGGTGGCTTACCAACCGGTATCGAACGAACGACGGGAGAGGGTTGCCGGCGGCCCCCAGACCATTATGCCTGGTGTAATGTAGCACGTCATGTCACGTGATGTAATATATATTTAGGTATCAGAAAGAGACCACGTGTAAGAAAATAGGGTTTTGATATTGAAGGCAATAAAAGTACATTTTTATACTGTACAACTTGTACTAAAGAGATACATTATATTTGGCGACGAGTTTATTTTAATGCTGAACCCAAACGAAGAAGAAGTGAACACAGAAGAAATCTCGATGGCCACAACTTTGGATTTAAAACCACCACCTCCGTTTGATGCAGAGGGTGATAATTCCTCGCTAGCCCAACGCTGGAAAGAATGGCGAGAACGTTTTAATATGTATACAGTAGCTGCCAACATCAAGGATGATGCACGGAAACGCGCAGTGTTATTGTATGTAGCTGGCCCGTCGGTTCATAAAATATTCAAAACACTACAAGACACCGGGACAGATTTCAAAACAGCTCTAGAGAAGCTCGACGAATATTTTCAGCCACAAAAGAACGTAATATATGAACGCTATGTGTTTAAACAGACACATCCAACACCTGGAGAATCGGTAGACAGCTACATAACTCGTCTACGTACACTAGCCGAAACGTGTGAATTCGAAAGCGCCGAGAATGAAATACGCGATCAGTTTGTTATGACATGCTCGTCTCATGGATTTCGTACGAAGCTTTTACGCGAGACAGATCTGACATTGGCTAAGCTTATTACCATGGCGCGAGCGAAGGAATTAGCAGAAAAACAAGCGTCGAATATCTCGGGACACAATAACTCTCGGAACAATGTTAATCGTGTAAAAGACGAGGGAAATGACGAAGCTAAAGACAAGGTAAGACATGCTAAATATGTACCAAAACCACACAAACAAAATCAATGCCGAAATTGTGGAAATGAATTTAAACAAGGGCATAAAAATGTCTGTCCTGCGAAGGGCAAAACCTGTAGAGCTTGTGGAAAGCTCAATCATTTCGCTAGAGTTTGTCGAAGTCGAAAAAATCCCCCGAAAGATAGTAAGAAAGATTCGAGAGAGTCTGTTAGAGTTGCACAACAACAAACCCAAAAACAAAGCCCTCCTAATTCGTCCGACGATGGGTATACTTTTGCTGTTTCATCATCAAAAATAACTAACATTCAAATACAGATCAATGGGACCCCTATCGCTGTGACTATCGATTCAGGAGCGACGACAAATATTCTTGATAGTGAAGCATTCGCTTGTATTAGGAAAAGAAATAAACATGTACAATTAGAGCCAACACAAACAAATATATATGCATATAATGCCGTTCAGCCCTTGCCATTGCTCGGAAAGTGTCGTTTAGCGGTTGAATCGAATGGAAAGCGTACAATATCGACGTTTTATGTTGTCAACGGCAAAGCGGGATCACTTCTCGGTAGTGAAACAGCCGCAGAGTTAGGCATTTTAAAAATAAAAGTTAACGAAGTCTCTAAATTTCATAGCATGAAAACAACCGGAAGTCGAGGTAGGAATGAAATCAACACCGGAAGCCACTCAAACGGAAGTGACGCGAACAGTCAAAGTGACTCCGGAAATCGAGAAATAAGGGACAGAAATAGCATGAAAAACATTGACATTAATACACAAAAAATTTTAGATAAATTTCCAGAACTCTCTGACGGAATAGGGTGTTTGCAAAATTATGAACAGTCATTGCATGTTGATCGTACAGTTACCCCTATTGCACAACGCCCTCGGAGAGTCCCTTTCCATTTACGAAAGCAAGTTTCAGATAAACTAGAAGAATTACAAAGTCTCGATATTATTGAACCTGCCGAAGGACCTACTTCATGGGTATCACCAATAGTAGCTGCTCCCAAACCACACAATTCAGATGAAATCAGATTATGCGGAGATTACCGTAGACCAAATCAGGCATTGTTAAGGGAGAGACATCCAATCCCAACAGTTGATGAGTTAATGGAAGAAATGTCTGGTGCTGTCGTGTTTTCTAAGATAGACCTCAAAGCAGGATACCATCAGATAGTCCTAGAAGAGAACTCGCGTAACATTACCACTTTTTGCACACACAAGGGGTTGTTTCGGTATAAACGCCTGCCATTTGGTCTGTCATGTTTCAGAAGTATTCCAAAATGCAATACAGCAAGCGCTCCAAGGTCTACACGGGGTACGAAATATCGCAGACGATATTATTGTATGGGGTAAAACCCAAACCCAGCATGACAAGAATTTAGAAGCACTGTTACAGCGATTAGTTGTCAAGAAACTTACATTAAACCTGGAGAAATGCAAGTTTAATCAACCGTCACTTTGGTTCTATGGCTATATTCTGTCAAAGGACGGACTGTCAGCAGATCCAAAGAAAGTCGAGGCAATTAAAAATTTCAAAACACCAGCAGATGTCAGCCAAATACGCAGTTTCTTAGGTCTGGCCAATTACTGTTCACGATTTATTAAGGACTTCTCCACTCTAACAGCCCCTCTACGTGAATTAACAACCAAATCGTGCAAATGGTCTTGGTCAACTATGCATGAGAAAGCTTTCACCAAAGTTAAAAATGCTATTGCTTCGGACTGTACGATGGCATTTTATGATCCAAATCGACCTACAAAATTAACAGTGGATGCAAGTCCTGTCGGACTTGGTGCAGTATTAGCCCAAACACAAGAAAATGGGCAAGATCGCTGCATAGCGTATGCTAGTCATTCCCTAACGCCTGTGGAAGCTCGCTACTCGCAGACCGAAAAAGAGGCATTGGCTGTAGTGTGGGGTTGTGAGCGTTTTCATCTTTACCTTGTTGGAACACAATTTGACCTCATCACTGACCACAAACCATTGGAAGTCATTTACAGCCCAAAGTCCAAACCGCCACTCCGGATAGAACGTTGGTTACTACGATTGCAACAATACAAGTTTAATATCAAGTATCGACCAGGTAGCAGCAACCCAGCTGACGTGTTGTCTCGACAACCTTTATTCACCAACTACAAGTCAAGTACCATAGCGGAGAAATATGTCAGTTTCATCCAAAGTCACTCGGTTCCTAAATCTCTCACGCTCGATGAGATTCGTATCGCAACGTTAAATGATCCTGAACTGCAGAGAGTAACTAGCGCAGTAAAGGAAGATCGATGGAACAAAACAGATAGTTGTTTAAGCCCATATCGTAATCAGCACGAACAGTTGACAGTTTCGGAATGTGGAGTTATACTACGAAATTCACAGATCGTTATCCCAAAGAGTCTCCGTAGTCGTGTCCTGTCTATCGCTCATGAAGGACATCAAGGGATAGTTAAAACTAAAATGCTTGTACGCAGTAAAGTATGGTGGCCTGGTATTGACAAGCAAGTGGAGCAAATGGTTAAAGAATGTGTACCCTGCCAAGCAGCAGTACACCAGTCACCAAAATGTCAACCACCCCTGAATATGACAAAGTTACCTCCACATCCTTGGCACACACTTAATGCAGATTTCTGTGGTCCATTCCCAAATGGCGAGAAATTGTTGGTCGTGATTGACGCCTATTCCAGATATCCAGAAGTTGAAGTGATGCAAAGCACGACAACCACGGTTGTGATCTCCAAACTCCAAAGAATCTTTGCCCGACATGGATATCCCGAAGAATTGATAACCGATAACGGACCCCCGTTCAATGCGGTTGAGTTCACCGAATATCTAGCTGCACATGGAGTCCATCACCGCCGAATCACACCTTATTGGCCTCAAGTCAACGGTGAGGCAGAGCGATTCATGAAAACAGTAACAAAAGCAATCCGTACTGCTCATTCGGAAGGAAAAAGATGGCAAAGTGAATTAGATCTTTTTCTTCTCAACTACAGATCCACACCTCATTCTACGACACACCTTAGTCCAGCTGAACTTTTGTTCAATCGCTCAATTAGAAATAAGCTTCCTAGTTTCTCATCCCTACAACACGATGATGGCCCTGTGGAACACCACGTTGTTCGAGATAAGGAGGAAAAGGAGAAAATGAAAGTCCATGCTGATAGAAGAAACAACGCGAAAGAAAGTCAGTTGAAAGTTGGTGATTACGTGCTAATGCAAGTCCCGAAGGACAATAAGTTATCAATGCCTTTCAATCCAAAACCATTTAAAGTGATTGAAATCAAAGGCAACATGGTAACAGCTCGTAATACAGAGCGCACCGTAACCCGGAATGTATCGTGTTTCAAATGTCTCACAAATTACAAGAACGCAAGTGAGGAAGACCAGAATGATGAAGAAGACGATTTTGACGACGGCATAGTAGAAAACCAGCAACCAACAATAGTTGAAGAGCAACAACAAGATCTACCAGATCTACAACGAAGGTATTGTCTTAGACAAAATCGAAAACCACCGGACTTTTATAGAAGTTAGACATGTTAAAACTAGTTAAATAATTACTGGTAAAGCGGACACGTAAACTTTATAAGGTAATAAGCAATAAACGGCAATTAACATTAATGAGTTATTTTAAAGAAAAGGAGGGATGTAATGTAGTCACGTCATGTCACGTGATGTAATATATATTTAGGTATCAGAAAGAGACCACGTGTAAGGAAATAGGGTTTTGATATTGAAGGCAATAAAATTACATTTTTATACTGTACAACTTGTACTAAAGAGATACATTATAATGACGAGCTTATTTATCTTTTTCAGATAATTTTTCAACCTCAAACTTACGTCATCGACATCTGCCATAGATTCATACGTATCAGCAGGCGGGAAATGAGCAAGGCATCTGTAAAAAGTAAAGTAGTAAACACACGGCCAAAACATGAAATTTCCAAGGAAACCAAGATAGGGGAGGAACTTTGGAACGAAAAATTTAAACAACGTTCCAATCTCAACACGAAATCAATCTTATCATAGTGAATGTCTACAATTAGCTTTCTTTTGTGTCTACGTCATGAAGTATACAAAGGCCTTAAAAAGGGTAATTTTGCCGCATAAGTAAATACCATGAATTTCATCTACTCCTACACACAAAATTATAAAACATTCATGTGTTGGCAACTTGAAATTTAAAAAAAAAAATTTGAGGTAATATTTCGGACTTTATTTTTAAGTCATTGTCAAACAAAATTATTAAATATAACTGTAGACATCAACTGTGACCCCAAATCCTAGATTTATCCAGCTTTGGGGCATTTCTAGAGATTTTTAGGTGTTTCATAAACGGATTGTTTAGGGATTTTCGGGAATTTTAATGGATTTTCTTGGAGGTGTACGATATTTCTTGCATGAAGTGCATGATTCGGTCCTTTCAACGGCCGTATCAAAGATCTGCATCATCTCAAAATAACTCATACCTTGACCCATCAATGCCTTCCCATACAAAGGAGTTGTGCTAGAACAAAATGCAGCATATGTCCTTAATATAATATTATAATGAATTTACTAATATTATTTACTAATATATTATAATCCCCGAGCCAACGGCGCGGAGCGCCGTTCCGGGGGTAAGCCCGGGGCGAGGGTACTAATTCCGCCCGGCTATTTACACCCGGAGAAACGAAAGCATTAGCGAAGTCTAAAGTTCATCAATGATCGCGGGCGTGGGTGACCAACAATGTTGAGTGGGTGGTCATCCTCACTGATCTCAAAATATGTGGCGAACTGTCGTGAATAGCGAACACTGATTGGTCAAATTTAAAATTTGTTGTTGTATGACAAATAACGACAGCAAATAACAAACATTTCTTGGAAATCAGCAAATATATTGTGTCTTTGCTTCGGTTTTTGCAAGATTTTGCAAATTTCAAAACCTTTTTGAGAGCCAAAAACCGTCCGAAAACGTCTAAAAGAATGGAGCAAAGTCGCCGGCGTTATTGAAGTAAGTTTGTTTTTAATTTGATGTATTGTTTGCTTTTAGTTTTAAGAACATTTTAAAACGTTTTGCGAAGCGTTTGTGGTTGAATTTCACATTAAATTGAAGCTTATATTACGTATAATAACCAGAGCCGCCGAGAGGGGGGGGGGGGTTGGCAGGGGGGGGGCAAATTGCCCCGGGCCCCGAGGTGCTGGGGGCCCCCGAAAAATTTTTGTTAGGCCCCAGTCTTTTTTCTGTGTTAAATATTTCCGCGTAAAGGACAACATATCTGTTTTATTGGGCTAAGTACCAAAATTAGGTATAGAAAAATGAGATAAAGTCCCTGCAAAGTGTGTGCAACCTACTCGTCCGGAAATTTTTTTTTCAATTTTAGAACTATTCTTAAAATTATCGTGTTACTATGACAATACTTCATATGTTTGGAATTCAGCAAGGCGAGAGTTTCTGCATGCATGTATTTTCTAGTATAATATATGAATGAGGTGCAACATCATGCACATAATATGATTCACAGATAGAGTATATGCTGTGACTTGATACCATCCCAACCTCGTTGTTAGCAATTGTTGTCGCGCTTATCTATGAGGTTCTCTCAATCATCATCTTCATGCATTTCTCCAAATATTATGTATTTTTAAAAAATTAAACTTACCGGAAATTTGTTTATCAAACTCCAACTCAATTTTTGTGTTACAAAATATTTAATTCCAGCTCCAACCATGATCTGCGGTAACTGGGCTGAATAACCAAACGTATCAGGCAACCAAAACTATGAAGAGTAACAGAGAAAGCTTGACGCAATTGAACCGACTACAAAAAAGGTATCCAAGTTCAAAATATACACTACCTCTTGACAAAAAGAACCAAATTCATTCTTGAAAAATGACTGACCAAATAAAAATTGTCGAACAAATGATTCGCCTCCAGGAATATTCCCGTCCTATATACAGGATACGATAAATTTACCAATCATGCAGAACTAGTAAGGGAACAACACATGCAATTGTCTTATTCCTAAAAACCCAGAACGCGTAGATATTATATATTAGATATTGAAAAAACCAAGGATATATATACATGCATATAAAAGATCATATACCATTTCCACCCATGTTCCACCAACTGGTAAAAAGTTTCCTCGCTTAACAAATTTCTTGATATCTTCATACAAGTAAGGATAATGATTTTTCACCCATTCAAATTGTTGAGCCTGGTTGAATATAAAAAAGACAACATGCCATAAAACAGCAGGCTTTTGCAGGCCTGCAGTGGCTGGGGATGTTGGGCACTAGTATATTGATGCCGATTTAACAGGAAATATTCCCTCCTCCCACCCCAACAAGTGTCCAATCCTAAGAGACGCCTAAGAGGTGGGGTTTTTTAACATGATTTCAAAACGCGGTACTAAAGGTTACAAATATAGATAAACATGCAACAGTAACTTAGCGTGATGATTACCTGTGAACAAGTGAAGGTAAATTCAGGATATTTTTCCATGAGACGAACAGCCGAGGACCAACTCCTTCCACATTTCCTTACAGTTTCAGCATAAGGCCACAGCCACGCTTAAAAATAAATTACATGTTATATTTTAATTCATTAAAATAAGGTAGCTTCTCAATTCATTAAAATCATGTGATTTCACATAATGAAAGAGAGGACACCTTATTGTGATTCAAATTACATTGTAGAGCATTGGACTAGCAAACCAAAGGTCACGGGTTCGCGGTCAAGCAAACGTTTTAGCTTGGCCGGTGTGGATACACTCAATAAGCGTCGTCTTAAATATAATAAGGTAGGTTTTCATTGATAATGAGCAGATAAATGGATGGATTTCATGTCCCGGTGACTGCATGCATGGTAGGCTTTTATAGATTTATTCATAGCTCATTTTATAGATTTTTTCATTCATATTTTTGTATTACACCACAAGCTTTTGGCTGGAACTCATATAGCTGGGGGCCGGGGGGTAGTTACGTTTTCGTTCTTTTTCGATAGGCATGCATGCTTGGTGTCATTCTCATTTTTCGGCTTTTACAGAAATATTTTAATGTTAAAACGTTTCAAACTTATTTGTTTCTTTGTTATCACTGCTGCTGTGGAAGGGTATATTGCTTCGTCTTTATCCGAAGAAGTAAAAAGTTCTTTGTTAAAAGCTTTAGCAGAGAATCGAAATTCGATTCGGCATTTCTCAAAAAAACTGATGGTACACAATACTGGGGGGGGAATAATCTTGCTAGTAACGCCCCAACCACATTTTGAACGTAATTTTCATGCGATATTTAGTTGATACGTGATCATAGCTGACCAAATGTTTCATTAATTCGAAAGAAACAAAGTCAAAGTTCATAAAATATTCATTGAAATCATTTGTCAGTTTAATAAACAACAAATCCGAGATATATAATAAATCATACATTTGCACGTTATAACCGCCAGTACCCTGGAGGTTTATTCTCTGCCTGTATCTATGAATATAGATGCATGAATACATGCCTCGTGTACCTTTTAAATATACGCTTTGTTATGAATATAATAGAGACTTAACAATTCTGTCATGCCATGTACACACATGCCATGTATGCGAAACATACACGTGAATCATGCAGGCTGTCGATGATTTTCGATGATTAGAACAGGGTTCGTAGTCTCCAAGACCCAAAAAATTCAAAGACTTTCAAAGATTTTTTCTGCCTATTTTCAAAGACTTTTCAAAGGCCTTTGAAAGCAATCAGCTGTCGAAAAATTGCGAGTGTAAGCACCATTTTCACCCAGTAATTAGTCCCGTGAAATCACATCCTAAAATGCGCATTTTCGTCGATATTTGCGAAAATCTTGATTCAATCAATCTATTTTATTAGTTAGGAAATCGTATAATCAATTCCTCACTAAAGAATTTAAAGACTTTTAAAGACTTTCTTCGCTTTTTCACACAATTTAAAGACTTTTCAAAGACCTCAAAGACCTGCATTCCAATTTAAAGACTTTCAAGGATTTCAAAGACCGCTACGAACCCTGTAGAATGAAGATGCAGCCAGCGTGTCCTAGTCACGTCTCACGAGCAATATTTTTAGATGTAGCTATAACACAATGATTGTTATTAGCGTCCACCGCAAGGGCAACTCTGTAGTTCAGCAACGTTAAATTATGTTCTCATACAAAAATATACCAATAACTATAAACGACTATTTATCAGGAACGTGGGAAGTACAAAGAAAACCATGCATATCCCTCATATTCCCTCTCATCAACTAGTTTAATTTACGCTTCTTGTTTATTATCATATCACATTATGGTATTTCCTTGCATTTCCTACATTCCGCATAAATCGTTTATAGTTATTGATATGAATTAACATTTTTGATAACATAATTTAACGTTGCTGAACTAGAGTTGCCTGCAGAGGAGGCTAGATTGTGATATCTCATCGGGATATTTTTACTGTGATATTTTTACTGCGACGTCAAAGCACATACTGATGTGGGTAAATCCAAGGAATTATACACCGTAACTATAGTACTTTCATATTTGCAAACTGAAAATTGGAACGTTTGATCAGTTTCATATTGCTCGCAAGCTTTTTGTACAGCATAACTGCACACATGCAGTCTTTTGTATACCTTAATCATTTAAATATTAATATTTTTCATACTCATTTAAATATATTTTGTATAATTATATTCAATTTTATGATATTGTCTTTACTACAGTTTGCTATACTCGCTTTCCTCTGTGTTAATAGCATTTGATTCAAGACCGTTTTTATGTCTGGGCCAGCAGATATAATAGTACGATGTGAGTAACTGTGTTAGTGTGTTTGTTAGCTTCTATAGGCTCTAGCCAGTTTGGTTAGCTATTAGTCCAGTCAAATCACTATAAGTACATGGTCCTGATCAAAGTAATCGCAATAGATTTGTTTTCAGTGGTAAAGTGTGAGAAAAGTTGTTCTGATTAACATACTAAAAATCCCCAAAAATCCCTTCGGTGGAACATGGTGAAAATCGAGTTTTTCTTACTTCTACCTATAGAAAACCATTGTGGACAGAATGTTGGAATTTTGAAATCATTTTTAGGCAAATGTAACCTACATTATTCGAAAGCTTAGAAAAAACTAAAATATAGATCATTAAACGGTTATCTTGCTTTTGCCTATCATGCCGAAGTTATACAAGATTTAAAATGCCATAAATTTGTATTTTGTGCAAATTTTGCGCTATTTTTCCAACTTTGAGCTAGAATAACGACAAACTGACCAGTAAATTGAATATAACGGTTTAATTGACCTTTATATAGTTTTGTTTAAGCTTTCCAATAATGTAGGTTACATTTGCCTAAAAATGATTTCAAAATTTGAACATTCTGCCCACAATGGTTTTCTATAGGTAGAAGTAAGAAAAACTCAATTTTCACCATGTTCCACCGAAGGGATTTTTTTGGGATTTTTAGTATGTTAATCAGGACACCTTTCCTCACATTTTACCAGTGAAAAAAATTCTATTGCAATTTCTTTGACCTCTGGTCACAGATTGACCGGACTATATAGCTTAAAATTAATGAGACATCTCTGTGTATACTGAATCACTTAAAACTACTTAGAACTGGAATTAATTATTATTTTGAGATGGCTATAAATTTGGATAGGGTTTTTCGTATTCTCTGCTCAAGTCAAGATGATTTCTAAGAAGACAGTGTTTAGTTCAATGAAATTACTTACAACACAAAGAGCCAATTCGAAGTTATTAATATGCATAATTTCATATTTCTCGCAAGCTTTTTGTACAGCTTTATAACTGCACACAGTCGATTTTGTGCAACTTAACCATGTAAATTAATGTTGACATTTTTCGTACTACTCATTTAAATGTATTTTATATAATTATATTTAATTTTATGAGGATTGTCTTTACTACAGAATCACACATTCCATTAAAATTGACGCGCGATGATAACAACCAACACGCAGCCAGCGTGTTGTATATGAAGTGTCTTGAATTGTTACACCTATTAGATAAACCAGGAATAACTGCGAAAAATGCAACTATAGGTCCCTGGCAGGAATCGAACCTATTTATTTTTGGATATTTGGTCCAGATGCAAATAATATCTGATCAGTAGGGACATAGAGACTGGGGGGGGGGGGGGGGGGGTAACCCCCAACTGTGAAACTCAGGTAAAATTCAAGTTTAAAATTTGATATTTTCAGGTAAAATTTGCATAATGAACTTGTCAGTTTTGTGAAATGATAACATTTTTGTAAAATACAGTCAATTTAGATCCAATTCGTTTACAAATTTGCTTTAAAAAACGCCAGAAATGCTGTCCTGGAGCTTAAAAAATGTAAAATAATTTTCTGGGGGAGGACCTCCAGACCCCCTTTTTCCTCGGAATCTTAGTATGACAGTGGAAATAAATCAGAAAAAGCTCTATTATAATTATTACACTTCAAGTAAATTTGTAACATTGAAGTTCAAATTTCAGGTAAAATCGTCCGATCTCCCAATTAAGATTTAAGGTTTTCCCCTAAGCGGAAAAGTCGAATACGAGCGCGAAAGGATTAACACAGTACTAAAATGCGGTAGGCCCTACAAGTAAAGTTATATTTTATACGTGTAGTACGCTACATTCTTCAATACTGTCAGCCGCCAGTTGGTCCGTACGCTAGGATTAAACTGCGTTTTAAAAATTAAAACGTTCGAAATAAAATATTTTGGGGTTTTTGGGCTCAAAATACTATCAAAATAAAGAGAGAAGTGAGACGAATCCACTGGTATATACGGCCGAAAAAGAGAAAACCAATGATACCAAAGTTATCAAGGATCAAACGTACTGCATTTTTTTATAATTAGTTTAATAATTTTGAGCGATTTGTCAACAATACAATTTCGCTTGGCTTTCAAAGACAAAGGCCATAAATCGCTAGAATACTGTTTAGTAATACATTTGACATCCATAATTAGTACAATTTCTAACGCTGAATCGAACGGTGGTATTTTTATCCTTATTGCGCCATCAGGCATTACAAATACAAGGACAAACGTAGTGCGAGTGATTTGTCAACAATACGTACTGCGAGCGATTTGTCAACAATACAATTTCGCTTGATTTTCAAAGGCCGTAAATCCCTAGAATACTGGTGTTTAGTAATACACTTGATATCCGTGAATACAATTTCTTACGCTGAATCGAACGGTGTCACTTTCTTCTCAAAATATAAAGCAGCGCAGCCAAACGTAAGTTGCGATTTGCGAAGGTTGCTGTTTCCATGTCGAAATTCGTTGTAGGATTGTTCAATTTTCCCGAATTCTCCTCAAAATGCAGGGTTATTTATGGATAATTTGGGTAAAATTGACAGGAGCCTTATGGATAATTAGGAAGAAAATTAGGCAGCTCATTAATATTCTATTTTGTGGCTATCGACGATTGGAGATCCACTATCCGTGACAAATGCATGCCGAAACCACAGAATAGAGATCAGTAACAGAAGGGCCACTCAGCGGTGCAACATGCCCTCCTTTTTTATGCAAAAATATGTAGTTTACTGGCCAGAAAGCGGAGCAGCCAGCCAGTACATCGTGTTTATTGGCCAGAAAATGTCATTGACTGGCTAGGAAAATGGTGGCCAACATGCGTAATGCGACATGCGCGAGGAAAGAAACTTCAAAGCTTCCGACGTAAGTGGCCTTTCTATATGGATCTTTATTCTATGCCGAATTAATCTATACTCGCCTGGGCACAGGTGCCCCAACGAGTAATTAACACAGAGGAAAGCGAGTATAGCAAACTGTAGTAAAGACAGTCCTCATAAAATTGAATGTAATTATACAAAATATATTTAAATGAGTATAAAAAATATTATTATTTACATGGTTAAGTTGTACAAAAAACTGTGTGCAGTTAAGCTGTACAAAACGCTTGCGAGAAATATGAAATCAAACGTGCAATTTTCATTTAGCAAATACGAAAGTTACATTTTATAATTCTTTGATTTACCCACATCAGTGTGTGCTTTGACCTCACAGTAAAAATATCCCGACGGGATATCACAATCATTGCATTATATACATAACTTCAAACTACGCCTTTGTGAAAATTGATTCACTGCTGATACATTGCTCGTGAAACGTGACTAGGACACGCTGGCTGCATCTTCATTCTAAAACATCGAAAATCATCACACAGCCTGCATGATTCGTGTATATGTTTCACATACATGGCATGACATGACAGAATCGTTAATTAAGTCTATATTCCTGATAATAGAGCAAATGTAAAAGCATATACAGGTTTCGGTTACCAAGGTTACAATCATTATACAGTCAATTCAAAAAAGGTTGTCCTTCAAAAAATCTTAAACCTTAAACATTGAGCGCGCAAGGTATGATGGGTATTGCTCATTTGGAGCCTCAGATTCGGCATTAGTTTAGTTAACCAAACAGCCGGAGCCCTACACAGAAAGTGTGCGTCATATGTCCTGCATTGTTGCAAAGCAAATTTCCACGCGCCAAATAGGGAGTTACCCATCATCCCTTGCGCGCTCAATGTTTAAAGTTTACGATTTTTGAAGGACAACGTTTTTTGAATTACCTGTATATAATTATCCATATTAATATAACTTCGAATTGGCTCCTTGTGTTGTAAGTATTTTCTTTGAACCAATACAGACCTAAATTCTCAAACGGTGTCTTCTTAGAAATGATCGACTTGAGTAGAGAATGCGAAAAACCTAAACCATCCAAAGTTATATAATCAAAAATCGAAAGACTGAAGTTTTTGGTATCGTTTCTATATTATATAGTCTTAAATCTTTTCTTATCAAATAGAAATTACTCCGAGTCTTCGAAATTCCTCGTGAAATTTGGACTCGACTTAGGAATGTGATTATATTCTTACATGCGTGGATAAAATCAGGAAGAAAAATTACTGCCTGAACGAATAAGGAAACAATTTCTATGAAGATAGCATTTTCGTCTAAGAGTTCAATTGTTCATGCATCTATATCAGAAAGTGAAAGTTCTAATAAGTCCCAGACACCGTCTGAATATCTCTGAGCGATTTCTGAGGAAATGATACTACCATCGTAGCAAAACATATAATGTATTGCGCCGTTCAAACCCATAATGTAATTCCCAAAAGTTCCGAATCGTTTATGAATTGGTGTACCCACAATTAACCCCTGCGGATGAAATAGGTTTTGGGGGCTATTGTCTGCGAAGAATTGCCCAACATTGGATAGAGTCAGCGATGACTTTTGGCGGGATTCCAATTTGAGGCTACCTTGGTGCAGAACTTGTTTTACAAACCCTTTGCTGTCTGGTTCGATTTTAGATAAAAATTCCAAGTGTGTATCACGGCTTATATCATCGTGAATAGATTTAGTTAGCGATTGTGCGACTTTCCAAAAGTCTTCATTTGGTGAGGGTAGTGTGATATCATAGGTCAGCGAGCCATAGTGACAGGCAACGTAGTCGGCCGGCAGACTAGGGCGATGATTTCTGCCGACTGCAGTAAGGCAGGTAACGTCATTTGTAGTGGTAGTGCAGAATTGATTAGTCTTGAGAAGACTACTGAAGGAGAAATGACAGGCGGCAAGGATAGCCCCAGTGACAGTGCTGTTGTTTTTTCGGCATTTTTGAAGTAGGGAAACAGCTTGGTTGGGTGGTATGGTACGTATGAGGACTTTCGTTTTGGGTTCTGATTTTTGGGGATTGTCTTCAATGGTAGGGAACTGTGACAGTACTGGGTTGATGTAATCTGCATGTTGATGGTAGATTGTTGGTGTAGGGAGTTGATCAAGTTTATGGGTTAGAAGTGTCGCAGAACTTGGATATAGTGGTAAACTCGGAATATCTTCTAAATTTGGTGCTGTTCCGTTGGTAATGTTTTCAAGGCAGCCGAGAGTTTGTTTCAACACTACTGTTAAACTGGGCGCATTAGCAATAGCGTGTGATATTGCTAATGCCAGTCCTCCGGTATATGACTTAGAGCTTGGGTCAAATTTTCCTGGGATTAACACAGCTTTCCAAAGAGGCCCATCATCAGAGTCGAACTTCGTGTTTGCGAATATTTCTTCTGTAATTGCCTCCATATCGTTGATGTCTCGATCTAGGATTGAAAATCCGAAACTGGTACGTCCTTCCATGCACTCGAAATATTTGAACTCTGGGGTTTCGGTTATTGTTGCACGAAGCAAAGGTTGCGTGTATGAAACCATGGTTAGGGCTTCGCACAGTGGTTCTTCTTCAAGTGGAATTTTGGATGTTATCGGTGTCAGAAGATACGAGAAACCAATGCCCGTTTTATGGTATTCGTGAAAAACGGACTCGAGGCCATCTAGAGGTCGCTTGCTTATTTTACGTTGCTTGTAGATGTTATTAGGTGACTGAGTTACTTTGCTTTCGAGATGTACCGAATAACCGCGAATACATCGAGTTTGAAAAAGCCTTAAAGCTAGAACTCTTTCACTGCGTTGAAAACACCTGCGCAACATTTTGAGTTGTATGTATAGGACACACAGCTTGGTTTCTAGCCGAACGTCTTATATATATTAATATATAAGCGCCCTGCGTCTCTTCATTGCAAATCATCGAAAGCAATCATGCGTCAAATTGGCTCTTTGTAAAATCCCCCGCATGGGTATTCCTCAGTTCCATAATTTCGAAAGGCCTAGTATGCGAAAAGGCCTGCTGAGGAGGTGGTGCATTACTGATACAGTATATTAAACGATCTAAAAATATTGCTCGTGCGACGTGACTAGGACACGCTGGCTGCGTCTTCATTGTTATCATCGTGCCTCAATTTTGATGGATGTGCATGTGATTAAAATGCTTTGCTTTGAAGGAATTTAAGGTAGACTTTTCGCCAAAATTCAAAATTTTGTAACCAGAATATGAAACATTCATACATATATTCAAATATATGTATGAATGTTTCGCCATATTCAAGAATTTTTACAAAAATTGAAAATGTTGTTTCTTTGATGTATATTTAGCGTAACTAATTATAAAAGCAGGCCATGCATATTTTGCATTCTAACTTTTCGGTATTCTGCATGCATGTCATCTCAAAATAATCATCCCAATTCTACGTGATCAGTATACACATGCAGAGATGCGTCATTTTAAGCTAGATCACAAACTGGCTAGAAGCTGACAAACACACCAACACAGTTCTATATACTCACATCGTAGCATCATATCTGCTGACCGAGGTACAAAAACAGCCTTGAATCAAATGCCGATTAACGTTATACAGAACCAGAAGAAAGCGCAATAGCAAACTATAGTAACAATAACACTGATAAAATTGAATATGATTATACAAAAGATATTAAAATTAAAGGTAGCTACCTTAATACATCAAATTTAAGATATATGAACTAATAATAATATAATAAAGAAAAGTATCAAGGTCCTTGCTGGAGAATCTAGCCCTTTGATAAGATCCCCAAAAATATATAAGAACTAGTGACTAATATATACAAAGTTACGAAAATTAATGTTACCATAATAATTTAATAATTAGGAAAGCATGCAAGTATTGAAAAACCAAAAACGATGAAAAACAAAAAACAAGAAAAACAAAAAAAAAACGATGTAGATCAAGTTATTTCATACAATTTGAAATAGGACTCCAGACCTTTAACTTTCTCTCAAATCGAGAAAAATTAAAAGTCTTTAAGGAATCTTCAATTTCATTCCAGACTTTCGGTCCAAAATATCTAATATAGTAATATTAAATTTACCAAAATTAGTTCTTATTTTTCGAAGATAGAAAGTAGATTTTAAAGCCAATCGGGTACTATAATCATGCGCACTATTGGTGGTTGTATAGGCAAAGCGTTCCATAGTTGACTGTATGCCGTACGTACTAATAGCTTAGAGATAATTTTATAAAATGTTTAATAATTTTGTAAATAGTTATAAAAATGCTTTGTATATAAATCATGCATGTAATTCAGCTCTAGATGATTTCAATAAACGGATTCTATCTATCTATCAATGTATATAAATTTCCACTGCATGCAGACCCTTCAACTATTATTCAATCGAGTGAGATGCCACCAAAATCATGATATCGATTCTGTCATGCTATGTATGCGAAACATACACGTGAATAATGCAGGCTGTGCGAAAATTTTCGATGATTAAGAATGAAGATGCAGCCAGCGTGTCCTAGTCACGTCTCACGAGCAATATTTTTAGATCGTGTAAGACTGTATCAGTAATGCACCAATGTTCACAAAGGGACAATTTGAAGTTATTATTTATAATACAATAATGATTGTGACAACCCATCGGGATATAATAACGTCAAAACACATACTGATGCGGGTAAATCCAAGGAATTATAAACTGTAACTTTCATATTTGCTAACTGAAAATTGCGCGTTTGATATCATATTTCTCGCAAGCTTTTTGTTCATCAGTTTTGCATTGCGCATATGTAATAACAAATTCTAGCTAATATGAACAGGTAGGAAAATTGTCTGAGCATGCATGCGCGAAAACTGCTCGGGTTCTCAGCGGGAAAAGAAGATATGCGTGCTTCCACTTGCTTGATTTAAAACATAAACAGCATGAACGAAGCCTTCAAAAGACTATTTTGCAGCGGCTGTTTAGGGCCACAAATCACCACAAAAATGCAGTGGTACTTTGAGTTTCCACTTTGCCATAATTTTTACAATGTAAACTATTAATATCGATTATTTCAGTGGAAAACAAAACAGAAGAGGAAATTTGACAAAATTCGTGTTTATAGAATTTTGAACGAGCGAGGTCATTAGAAAAATCTGATTGCTATTTTTATCTGTTTTTTACCTAAAAATAATATTTTAAAACTACTATAGAAAAATTATACAGGGCAAAATGTTATTCTGATGCTCATTTTCTGAGTCGCCTTTTTCGTATACAAATTATACTTGCACGCAAAATTTGCCAAAATGCAGTATTTTTTTCTAGAAAGAAAAGCACATCTTCTAACCTATTTTGTTGGCACAACCTGAAAATATGTGAAAATTAAGGTGAAAAACAAGCAATTTTCGCAAAATACCTAACATACTAAAATTTGACGATAATGTAATCATGGTTGCACTCATAAACCAGTCGCGGACACTTCGCAAAATATTGGGAAGGGGGCGAATTTAAGTTGCCACCATTTTTAGTTCTTTAAGCATTTTACCTTAAATTCCATGCAATATATAGCTTAATCTATTGCCTACCAATGCCCTCATGGTCGAAAAATAATTGTCACAGCTTACACAGTTATTCAGCTGACAATCAAAGGTTTTCAGAAATTATCGGGATGCGCGGTTGCCCCTCCCTATAGTGTCCGCCATTTGTATTCTCAACACTACTTGGATGAATGGGAAAATAGTGCATGGTCATCGTTTGATTTTTCCATTGTCAACATCACGTCATACCTGCATGGTTTGCTTTTGATATTTAATTACTATAGGAAAACATAGTTTGGTTAAATATCGAGTTTTTTTTGGCATCTCGCTCCATAAAACAATGAATTGAAGGATTTTTGCAATGGAAATTTCGAGTGGAACCTAACCAATATAGGCCCTCTGACAGGAATCGAACCTGTGGCCCTGTGATTCCGGGGGTCACGACGCAGCTTGGCAATTTTTCCCCAAAACGTTTGTGACCAAGACAGTGCAGACTACGAGGACTAAGTGGGTATGGTATGGTACGGTATGGTATGGTATGGTATGGTATGGTAAAACTTTATTTAAACACGCTAGCCTCGATCAACGTGAGCCGCTTTTCATGAGGGGCGTCACACAATAACTACTTATAAATTAAGGAATATACACATTAAACTATATATACAAGTTAAACTATATACAAAAACAAGGAAGCAAAGAATAATAGAAAAGGAATTATATATAAACATCGATTTACATATTGCGTAGAATCTCAAAGATTTCCTCAATGACAATATTCATGTCTGAAATGTTTATATGCATGTCTGAAATGTTTATATATTTGAAAACAACACCGTCTCGCTCCTTCTTACCTCTGCATAATGAGTAAACCGTGAAAATAATATCAGCACTCAATCGAATGCCTAGAATCTCAAAGATTTTCGACTCAATATTTACGTCTGAAGACTGAAATGTTTATACACTTGAAAAAAAGCACTGTCTATATAGCTCCTTCCTAGGTTTGTATAATGAATATACCGTCTAAATAATATCGGCACTTAATTGCATGCCCGTAATGCATAACATCAATTTATATATTGCGTAGATTCTGAAAGATTTACTCAATATTCATGTCTGAAATGTTTATATATACATTTGAAAACAACACTGTCGCTCCTTCCTAGCATATCGTCATTCGTCACGCCATCGTGACACAGATGACTTGATAGCGCATGCAATTGGGCTGGTAAACAAAGAATCGGGTGTCCCGGGGTAAAGATCCTTTATACAACATGAGAAGCGAATGTTATAAAATTTACAAAAAATTACATTAACGAAAACAATTCCTCTAAATTTTTGTGAACTTGGCAAAAGGATAAAAGAATATTTAAATAAAACAACTGAATTTGCCTAAATAACCTTCAAAGCACTGACTAAGTACAATAAATCACTACAAACATAAATCGTACACCCCCCATACCCCCCCCCACCCATACCCCCCACACACCCACCACCCCGGAAAATTTACTGTATGACTGACTGAATGACTGACTGACTCGTTTGAATTTCCCCCCAGTCATCACGAAGAAACTTCACACTAAAAATCAGACTGTGATCAGATATCCCAAGGTGAACAAATAAACATGTATAGAAACAATAAAATATATAAATAATATACAATGTAGCCGAAATTCAACCACACCTAATGGTGCAACAGTCTTTCCAATTATTTCTGTCAACATTATGTAACAAAGTCCCACATTAAGGTTGTAAGAATTGAAAGACATTTTCCCGTGAATTTGGACTCGCTAAATTGATGCATTAATTTTCTTATTACTACCCAATTTTTAATTGTTTCAGATGTGTATTATCTTTGCTTTTAACAACTAATGTACCGTGTATTATCTCTAACTAAGTGATGATTCTAGAAAATCGTGCCTTTCTATGTTCAAATAGCAAAATGTAAATGCCGTTTTTCACAGCAACAACTAAGATCCCTTTGCGCAGATACATCTCTGCTTAGCGTACCTATATTTTATCATAACAAAATATCTGATTTCTTGTCTAGCTTACATTTCCTGCGAGGGAAAACATGTTGGATTGATGGAATAGACCTTTCCGGTAATTACGTCACTACTAACACTGTTTTCAACTTAGGACCACCTAAAATGGAATGGATTTTAAATTAAGTTTGTGTTTCAGGAGCCATGGTCAGAGAAAGAGAGAAGCGCAACATCCTTCGTCAACACATGCATAAAAAAGAATTATGAATTTTGACTATTATTAAAATGTGGAAATAAGGGGCCTGGCCCCTTAGCCTCGTTTTCGTGTTTAAGCTTACATTTAATAATCAAACTCTTCACAGCTTCCACATTTAATAATCAAAATCCAAAATCTTTTTTATGCATGTGTTGAAGAACGATGTTCTGCTCCTCTTACCATAGCACGCGAGAAACAAACTTAAAATCCATTCCATTTAAGGTGGTTCTAAGTTGAAAACAGTGTAGTAGTGACGTAATTACCGGAAAGGTCTATTTTGAATCACCATGCAATTAAAAAAATCATAAAATTTGCATATCAGCAATTACAATTATGATGGTCGCTCAATTAATTAACTGTGACTTATATATTGGTTTTAAATTCGTCAAAATCATTCACAAGCCAATGAAACGCGTTAATAACCTGTTAAAGTGACGTAAGTACACAATAAACTACATCTATACCTAATACGAACAGTACATTTAATACGCACGTACAGTACAGTATACAGTTATTGAAAAGTGATTGAGTAGACCTTCTATCTTCTGTACACTGTACCTTTCCTAAAAATCAGAAAATCGATGGATCGTCCGATCATAGTTAATATAATGAGAGGGTTTGGAAGGCCGGCAAACTTCAAAGGATCACGCCTCCTTTCGTGAGCTGAACTTGATAGAAGGCATCACGTGACAGTTAAGGTGCATCATGGCGTGATTCTATAATACAATTCCCTATTGACAACTTAGAAATCTTTAATTTTTGCTCGTTATACGAGGTTTGGGTAAAATACGAGGTTTTATATCGTAAATCTCCATCGTAAATGGCAGCTTTTGAGATGTTTTTATGTGTGATAAGCCAAATTGCTGACGCTGTGTATAGTATCGACGGGGTGCCGGGAACTTGCGAACTATCGTATTTCAAGTGAAGCGAAGTCACACTGCTAAAGCCGCTGGAAAAGGTTGTTAAAAACGCACGTTTTAGGTTTGGAAACATAGAAATAGATGAGGAAATTGATACTGAGCGTTTAGAAAGCTCTTGTTCACCTTTTGAGGACGATTTCGAGTAAACAACTCTGCTTGTCGAGATGGACATGGATGAAGTATTTAAAAACACACATCAAATAAAGACAAGGTCACTGTCTATCAGTAGACACTGTCTATCAAGGACACAGTTTATCAGTATCCTAGCTAGTAACTTCCCCTCTTGTGGCAAACTTGTGGTGCAACATTGTTAAAACTGTGATGTAGAAACATCACTGGAATGTCAATCTTTTGTTAACAAAGAATGTTCAGTCAAATTATTTGTAACTGTAAGATGTTTTCCTTTGCTAAGGATCTGATTGTAGATACAAGAAAAAAATATAAGATAAGTCCGGGTACACAGAAAAAGAAAGCTTTATGAAAACACTTGAAGATTGAAATAGTCAGGTACATAGTACAGTAACGTTATATCAATGATCGTAAATGTGAATATGATACTGTATCAATGAATTATCCTCATAATTTTATGTGTAATCTTTTCATCAACACATACAGTAGTAATAACAACAATATATTATATAAAATATACACGCAGCTTAAACTACTTTCTCTCATTTATGTAATATTCAGCCAATTTTGGTCATGCAGTTTAAATAAGCTAATAGTTTAATAGCTCATTAAGGCTAACATATCTCAATGTGCTCTTATTCCTTTACTCTGTTAGTGTCTATCATCAGACAATTTTACACATCAAGGGCAGTGCAGATTAAGCATTGCAGCTTAAAGAGTTAAAATCATATGGCATCAGACAAATGTTAAAAGGATAAAGTAGAAGCATTGTGGCTTAATTAAACATACATTGTGTAGTGTATGATTTGAGCATAATACAAATTACAATGCATTTCTAACATGACTGTGGAATTAATAACACTATTGCAGCAATTTTTGCTCCACCTACTTTTGATAGATAAAAATGAACTTCTAAGTTATGAATGTTCAGAAAATAAATAGATACATACTGTACACAGTAAGAACACTCATGTCTTTCTTAAGTTAACTAATTGGCACATTCCTATTTATCAGTTGAAAATTACCCATAAAATCAGCCAATCTCGTACCACACAACGATGGGCTCTGGGGACAGCATAAACAAAGTGTAAAAAGCCTGCGACTTACACTGTAAATTCTTATTATTAAACTATATTTTATAGTCTATATAAGTACATTTCATATTCCTCTTTCTTGAAGTGCCTCTCGCAAACATACAACGTCCCATTTTTTTATTTTCCTTCGCAAATGTTCATCCACTACGCGGTCCTTTGTAATATTGTTGATACACGCTTCACAAGTTTTCGTTGATAATGCGTCTTTTCCTGAAGGAATCCGGAAAATTCCAACTCCAACATTATTTCGACATGTACCGCAGCCAATATGAAGCAATTCGCTCCCGGCATCGCCGAAAAATCAATGAAATTTAATGTTTTTAGGCTCTGTTTGGCTTAAACTATTATACTATCGTATATGTTAACACCTAGCCCGCGTGCAGGCCCAAGGGAGCAGGCTGAAGGGAACTTGATAGTGGGCCTGCAAGCAAGGCCCGGTATTTTGTACTTTCCGCGTTCGCCCACGAACGCGGCATTCTGATTGGCTGTTTGCTGTTGGATTCTATAATTAGGTCAGTGATTCATCACAAAGGCATAGACAAAGGCTCTCGATAAGCTTAAAATTCGAAAATTGATCACTTTTTTCGATTACAAATGGAACAAGAACAGACTGTTTATTGTTTACTTGAAGGAAGAAATGTTTTTGCCGTTATGCCAATGAGGATTGCTTGTCGTGAGGTGTTGGAATAGCAACATTTATTACGAATGGGGTAAAACTATAGTAACCTTTAATTGAGTTTCATTAATTTCAAACAGACTTGATACGTTATATGTTCCTCAAGAAAATTATCTTTTGGTTGATGTTGAGATGCAGTTGCATGTGATGTAAGCCTATTCAAAATACTTTGCGATTTACAAGGCTTCGCTGAGAGAGCAAAAGAGAAGACGGTATTAAATTGCCGTTTGAAACGAAACAATCTGGACTCTGAACGCTCTCTTCTTTTGTAGAGTTCTCACCAAATGAAATAACTGAAATAAATTTCGTACTTTCCGCCGCCAACAAGAATTGCACACACGATCTGATAAGTGAGACAATTTATTTATAACAATGGCGACAGCGAAGCAACATTATAAATGTTGATGTGGTCGCACGACTTCTCTCACGATTTGAAGTTTGAGACTGGTTTTCTGTTGAAATTCGTCTTAATTTGCCTGTTCCGATTTTAGTTGAAAATGAGCACTTGTAAATTTGGCAATTACTGACTGCGTTGCTTGTTTTTTTTTAGTTTTAACACAGGCATTTAATACACATTGTTTCTATTTTGAATATTAAAGCAGAGAAAACCCCGCAACGTTTTAATGCGAGTTTGTTTGTTAATATTTGGGTTGCTGTCATTGGTTCTTTTTTGACAATTGACGCGCGAATGGGGCGTGTTATGAAAAGGGGCGTTTTACAAAATACCGGGCCTTGCTTGCAGGCCCACTATCAAGTTCCCTTCAGCCTGCTCCCTTGGGCCTGCACGCGGGCTAGTTAACAACTCAAAGCATGCACTCTGAGTTCCACGTGACCGAGAACAATAAGTTATTTTGTCACGTGACCCGGCCTTCCAAACCCTCTCATTATATTAACTATGGTCCGATCCACTGGTACTGGACTACCTGACATTGCATATGGGACAATACTCAAGCGCTTCAACACGTGCGGCACCGAGACACGAAAACCAGCGGGGCGAATAGTTATACGACTGGGTACGATAAATACCTGAGTTAAGGCCTGTTCGTATGGGAAAAAGTTATCCCGGTTAGCGAGAAAACATTTCGACAAGTTTACAAGCGAGATCTCGCCCTGTTATGAACATAATATGAAAAGTCACACTGCGTTCACATGAGACGAAAAGTTTTCCCATGTACCAAGATCGCGCTTGTTGACAGGCGAGATCTCGGTACACGGGAAAATGTTTGTCCCACATGAACACAACATATGCACAACTTTCCCGCTTAGCGGGAAAACTTTCTGTCGTGTCAGCAACTTTTCAATATCGCGTCACACCAGTGCTACGTCACAGCCGGTAAGCGGGATAACGTTGGTAAGCGGGATAACGTTTCTCCATATGAACAGAACAAAATTATTTGGCTAGTCGAAATGTTTTCTCGCTAACCGGGATAACTTTTCCCCATATGAACAGGCGCTTAATATGTTATTTTCAATACCTGTGTCAATATGACAATGTCCCATGGCATGAATTACGTGCTGACTTTCACCATTCTTTTGTTTTAGAAACTTCTCAGCATGTTCGTGACAGCTTTTTATAAATGAAAGAAAACAAAAAAACTGATACATAGGAAGACAGGTTCATACAGTAGATGTACATTTGATCTTCAATTTACAGTGTGGTCAACATTGCCTGAAGTAAGGTATAGCTAGGTTAGATTGATGGAGAATAGCCCCTTCGCTACCAGGGCCGTACACTGTACACATGCATTGCATGGTTTGTAA
Source organism: Paramuricea clavata (assembly GCA_902702795.2). NCBI lineage: Eukaryota > Metazoa > Cnidaria > Anthozoa > Malacalcyonacea > Plexauridae > Paramuricea > Paramuricea clavata. The sequence goes on from CACRXK020001635.1 coordinate 39,689, forward strand.
TATTCTGGAACCCCAAAACCTTGGTGTCTGGTGATACAAGGTAAAAGCGCCATGTGTTATGGCAACTGCTTTAATTTACGGCAATTGCTAGATAGTAGGCCTTTACTTCAAAATAAGGTTTCCGTTTTTATATCAATTTTTTAAATAAGTTAGGGTTAGGTTAGGATTGTGGTTAGGATTAGGGTTAGGGTTTAGTTTTGCGTTAGGATGGTTTTTTCTACGTTATAAAAACGGAAACCTTATTTTGAAGTATACTTTCTAGCAATCACCCTTAATTTACGGCAGTTTTGGTAAGCATTCAACGCGATACGCAGGTGCGTAAAATCCCCTTAGGGTCGATGAGCCCATCCTGGATTTTGTTCCATTCCCAAAGACTATCGCGCAGTAAAGCATCTCAGAAGACTGTTTAAGTTAAATGAATGGTATTTACAGGAGTAATTTACCGTTTGAACGTTTCAGATTTAGTGACTTCGCACATGTTAACAATATCATTAGCAACGAAAAGAGCTTGTGAACCACGCAAGTTGTCTTCTGGAAGATGCTGAAAAACAAGGTGATAAACAAAAACACCAAAGTATATTCAGTCAAGTTGCTACAACCCACTTGCAAACACTTACTGCACGTATTACATGTTTCCGAAACAATGACCATATCCTTTAACGTGTACTCACTTGTGCCATTCCAATAAGCATTGTCAGATCCAATATAAGTTGATAACAGTCTTGATCAAAAACAGCAATCTCAACCATTGATAAATCAAAATACCGGGTTGATGATGGAGGACTGATCATTGTACCCTCTCCAACACCAAACAAACCATTGCAGGCCATTTCAATATAAAGCGTAAAGCTGAAATGAAAGTGAGAATACAGTGTTAAGCCTAAAATGCGCATGCTTATATCTCTTCTAAACATGAAGCTTCAGATGTAACGAAACATTTTAGACGAATAAGTACCATTTACAACACGAGCAAGAGTGCTTTATCAGATATAAAACACGAGAGTGCAGCTGGAGTGTTTTATATCTGATAAAGCATGAACCGGCTTTAATTAACGACTCCCCCCACGCCCCCACACTCCCGATGAGGCCATTGACAAAGTAATTCTAAAAATAAACGTTGTCTAAGCCGAGAAAATCAAAGCTAACGGTTATGTAAATGAACACGAGTTTTTATACAACTTCTATATATGATAGTATATATCATCGTTTCGCCGTTTGTCATTGCATACTATTTTATTTTTAATTTAACTTCCATTAATCAATTGGCGACCAATTTTAAAAAGTTTGAAAAAATCACTATCCAGTGGATAGGGCTATGCAGGCTTCGTAAAACCTGCCCCAGCTATTCAAAGACGAACAACCGAGGTCATGGCCCGCCGTATGTTGACAGCATTGGAATCAGTACAACCAAATTTTATGTGACTTTATTTATGTGACTTGATTTTATAAAATTTTTCTGTGTGTACCACATTACAGTACCTTTCATTTGGTACTGATTGCTCCGTCAGGACAAAATCTGTACGTTCTGAGCCAGATAATCCCTGGAAAGAAACATTGTTTTCAATTTGTATAGTCACACGGTTATAGTCTACGAGTGATATTTGGAAAATGTGCCAAAAGGAGCTGTCGTTTGTCGCTCCTTTTTAGATAGTCTGTCGCCTCTTTTTAAGGAATGTCGCCTGTCGGTTATAACCCCTTCGTGGGCCTCTTAAATTGGATGTGGTATTAGTAAGCTGAAAACCATGATGACAATTAGTTCCTGGTCCAGTAGTATACGGTCGTATTTGTAATTACCAATTGTGAAAGATGGTTTTAAAATGGAAATCTATTAATAAAAATAATCATGCAAATACTTCATCTCACCTACCTGTAGTGCTTTACCATCTTTCCAAACCTTAAAAAGAAATTAAAAAGGAAAAAATAAATACCACACTGGAATCAATAGCAACTACTTAACAGTAGAATATTAGAAGAATGACCATTACTTGAAATGCTGGAATTTCCGGGCCCAGCATCTTCCAGAATAACAAGAACAACCAAATTCTTACCATTGCTTCCGAATTTGAGTTCCATCTAAAATGCACTTCCTCATCCCTCCAGTCTTCAGGAATCTGAGCTGTTATTTTAAACCAATGTGTACTCCAACTAAAAATAAGTGAATAAAACAATTTAATTTATTAATTCTGAATTCTTAAACCGATATTTAGATCATTATTTTGTTGGGTTTCTTGTTAAAAAATGTACATTAATATATATATTATGTGTTATTCACCGATAAGCACTTCGCCATCAGAATAATTGCTAATTTGTCATCTGGTGATATCCCACTTATAGGGTGAGGGTGAAACTGATATGGCAGTGAAGATTAACGACCACAGTGTCAGTGGAAAATTTGGCACTTTAACATGGAGATCTCCAGGCTGATTTTTGCATCAGAATTAGTTAAAAATAATAAAATTGTTAATGTGGCAGGTTTTGTAGCTGGTGATGACCAAAATGGAAACAAAATAATAAACAATGAATTATTGTCAGTGTTACAATTATAGATTAAGTTAAATACATTTGCCTGCTATGGATGTACACTGTCAGCTAAAATGTTGGGGTATATAGTTATTAAGTATTAAGTGGTCAGCAATATTGTGGTAGGGTATTAAAGAATGTGAACTGGGGAAATGGTTATAATTAATTTATTTATTTATTAAATGCATTTACCTAGGTCCAAATTTGTCCCCAACTTTTGCAGGTGAAAACTGACACTGCATAGCATCTTCATATTTTACACGACCATCCACAGAACAATGCAGCAATTCCAACACAGGACATGTTTTGGAATAAAGTCTAAGTACCATAATTATTAAATTTTATACAAAATTAAAAAAAGACTTCTCAATGCATATCATTTTGTTCAATGTTTAAATTGGTGGACAAACACCGCATAATACATGTAAATTAATGCACCGGCCACAGCTGGTGCTGTAAAAAGAGTGACCAAATTTTGTAATTGCAAAGACCAGTGGCTTAAACTAACTCTTAGAGTTCTTTAATTGATATTTATTAGTTAGCATGTACTGTATCTACATTTAGTTAACAGTTAGACATCACAATGGTTGCTTAACTCAAGGTGATCTTTACAGGGGCACCGGAGCCACAGGAGCAGCGAGGGCAACTTCCCCCATTGCCCAAACAGTGCAGGATCAGCACGGGGGCAACAGGTTGCCCTTTTTACCATTGCCCTTTTTACCGGAACTGCACTTCGAAATTCGTGAGTTATTCACAGGAATTGGAATTTATAAGTATTTTTAAAGTACTGTTTAATAAACGAGCAGGAGGGTTTATTCTTTATATAAAGAATACTAATGAGGACACGAATTCAATAGATACTGCATCATTAGTATCCTTTATATAAAGAATACTAATTAGGAGTGTTTTATCAGGTTTAAAGCCACTGCACGTGACATATTATGGTTGACATGATTTGCCAATAAGCTTATGAATTATTAATGAGTGTTTGAACAATGTTTAAGCAATCTTTGCTTAATTTTTAACCAATTGCAGTAAAATTAATACTAAATCAAGCAATATGCGTCCGTTTACTGATTTTATTTTGCACCTTTAGCAGGGTTCGAAATAGCCGCCGGCCGGCAATTTTTAATTTCAAAGCATAGGGGATCGGCAACCGCATGCTTTTACGAAGCTGTTATCGACTCCATGGATCTGTGGCCAATGCTCTGGAAGATAAAGCTGGAGGAAGCATGGGGACTGTGGGCACTAATCGAGCTGTGTCTCTGCTGCCCGTACGGGAATGCAGTCTGCGAGTCATTCATCTCAAATTTGCGTGTAGTCAAACCTGGCTGGCGCAACAAGTTGAACGAACGCAACTTGACTGATTTAATGCGCAATAAAGTAACACGTTCAACCCTGTACGTTTTCTGTGAGCGTTTTGGTGACCTTGTGGACCTCTGGAGTAGTGATAAATCACGGAGGAACACCCAAGGGAAACGAAAGCAGCATGCTGCAAGAGGAAACGCATCAAAGAGGACAAGAGAGACAGGGAGGGAAGAATTCCTAAGAGACTGGTTGAAAGACATTGGAGCTGAGGGCAAAGAGGAATCGGAGAGTGAGGAAAATGAAGAGGAGATGGAAGCTGATGTATCAAGGAAGATGCCCCAGAACCGGTCAAGAAATCCCACTAGTTACCTCTGCTCAGTGGGAGTGAAGACCCTCTCCTGGGCGGAATGAGAAGCAGTGACTGAGTGACCGTGACTGGTGATTCCAACTATAAACTATAGTACTGTAGTGTCTATAGTGAGAAGAATCCAAAATGCACTGAGCACCAGATTTTGTAAACATGAGTGACAGATTTTTAGTCGTTTAAGACGTATTTATAAATTTATTAATATTTATAGATTGTTTAACTTCCCTACAAAAAGTTTAAGTTCGGTTCTATTAAGCTATAAAAACAACAATATTCTATTTTTCTTATTGTTAATTTAATTGAACTGATTCACACAGATCTTGTTACTGTTTGTTCCTACCCCAAATAAAATGTATTGCTGTGTTCTTACAAATGTTGTGTTGGTTTACATCACCATTATTTGGCCATGCCCACTCCAGAAAATAACTAAACTTTGCTTGGAAAACAGCCGGCAAAAATTTCACCTACAAAAACAGCCTATAACATTTGACATATTTTCAGAATGTTATTTCGAAAACCCTGTTTAGCACGATGCAATGAATAAAATTGTTCAAATTAATGTAGAAGTTTGCTGATCCATAATAGCCACAAGTATAATCAAGTATCCATACAATAAAGTTTTAACAAATATTGCCGCCCAGAAAAATGATGGCTGAGAAGCAAGTGCCCTTTTGAAATGGCTGCCCCCGCCCCTTCACATTGCTTCCTTCTGGCGCCCCTGGATTTTTAACCCATTAACTTGCATTATATATCCAAATGGGCCTACTTATTATTTTACTCTGTCTAACACCAGACAATCAACAGAAGAGTGCTGGTAAGAACATCACAAATCAATGGTGTGCTTTATTTGTCACATGGTGTTTATGTCAAAATGGCCAGAAAATGAATATTTTAAATTAATTAAGGTACCTAAAATTTCTGCACAGTACTGTATACGGATGGTACCAGATAGTAGTCTACCGGACACCAGATAATAACCAGATACTTGATAATAATGGTAGTACTTGGACATTATACTTCACTATTTCCTCCCATAGTGTACTATTGTTTTAATTAATGATTATCTATTCCAGTGTGGAAAGTTTTAGATTGTATTGTGCAACTGAGATATCAGGCACTCAATTTTGACGCTTTCTGTAATTTCCAGTCAGGGTGCTTATCTCTTCATAAAGCAGAGCCTGAAATAACGGCCGGTGGCCGGCGGTTTTCCGACCAAATTCCGATTTTTCCGACCAAATGCTGAAATGATCGGAAATTTTGTCCGGCCAAATTTTGAGAAAAAGAAAAATGTTTTCTTAATGATCGGGTCGGCGCTCAGCACAGTGAGTACCATCTGTAAGTTTGGATTATCTATATTAGGCTAATATAAAGTAATCAACTGGAAAGTATAGTTCACGGGCAGCCTAGTCCCTGGCCTTCCAAGCGCGGGTGAGGCACAGGCTGTCGTGAACTTGCGGGCTGTCAGTTTCCCCAGTCTCCAAATAATACAGCTTTATCACGGTCAACCTGCAAACCTTATCAATTTCCCCCTAAAATAATGAGGCGGAAGCGAGAAGGCCAGGAACTAGGCTGGTTCACAGGCTCAATAGACAAGAAGGTGGCTTACAGCGTGGTGTTGTCGTGAAAATGTGAGGTGAGTCTTAATAATTTGCAATTTAAATCACCCGTCAATCAATTTAAAACCAGTGGCGGCGGAACAGGGGGGGCTAGGGGGGCTAAAGCCCCCCAGAAGTAAAAGTGGGGGGTTAAGCCCCCCCCAGAAAATTTAGTTTTCTCTGGAAAAATTTTGATAATTAAGGAAAAATGTAGGTTATTTTTGGAAAATTTAGGTATAAGGGGAAAAATTTGGGATATTTTGTGTAAAAATCGTGTATGCCCGGAAATTTTTTGTTATAGGTCCGGAAAATTTTTTTTATCCCTTTTCTTGTATATGTCCGGGAAAAATTTTTCTACCCCTAAAATGGTACACTGACCGAAATTTTTTTGGCGACGGGGGGGGGGAGGTCACGGAAAAAAAATTTAGCCCCCCCAAACTGAAATCCGTTCCGCCGCCCCTGTTTAAAACACCCGTCGGCTCACGACCATTTTGAATTTTCGCTACAGTTACAATTACCTTACACAATTGCAAGTAGAGTGATTTACTCAGTGCACGTCTGCATGCTTGACAGAGTTTGTTCATTGGGGGGGGGGGAGTGGACTTTGTCAAACTAAACTAAAAAAAATTCCGGTCAATTTTGCAAATTTCCGGTCAAATTTCGTTTTGATCGGAAGTTTTTCCGGACAAATTTTAAAATTATTTCAGGCTCTGTAAAGCATAATACTTAGGCAAAATTTTGCCAAACATGATGGTATCTGGATTCTGGATCACCAAGGGGAGAGCTGTGGCACTCAATGAGTTATGTATCAGTCAATTCCAGCAGTGCTCATCCCCACCAAGGAATTACATTTACCCCTGGGCAAATAAATTGGGTCTATGTAATCCCTGCACCCACGACCAATAATATTGACTGTTTAGTACATGTTGATTATTTTGCACGTTATAATTCTATGGACAATATAAATGCGAAGTACAAAATAGAAGTTCTACAACAAGAATAAAAATGTTTTATATTAGTGCTACAGTATTTAATTCTCAACCCTATACTGTAACTCCAGCGCATCTAGCTAGACCTATGATATAATAATGTCAACCTTTGAAAATATTGCCTTTACTTAAGCCAGGTTTTATCATTGTTTACAGCTAATTCAATTAAGGTTGTCCTTCCAAAAATTTAAACCGTAAACTCTGAGCAAGCGATGGATGATGGATTATTGCTTATTTAGATATAAACTTTGAAATTTGGCTTTTCAAGAATACCTAAGACATATAGAAGACTCACGACAAAAAAGATACTTGCTGCAAAGGCAATGTTCTGAGTTTAAGGGCCTAATAGGTGAAAACCCATAAGGGTTTGGAAGGCCAACCTTAATTGAATCATCTGTATAGTGATCATTGTCCATTGAAGGAGAAAAACTATTTCACAATGACAATGGTACTGAAAGACCACCCCAAACAATGAGTATCAAGCCATTTGCAAACTAATTCAGTATCTTTTCCAGCGAAATCTGCCATGTTATAGACCACCAATCACCATGATGGAAAACGTCGAAGTCCCCACCCCGGGCTGAAAGATTTCGGCAGAAAGGATTAGGAAAAGCTGTGAAGGCCTGGGGGTGGCCCGGGGGGATGGACACTGCTGGAGTTGACCGATACATTAACATACGTCATTTTTTAACGTGATCTACAGTATCCAGCACATCACTTAATACATGTACCAGATGAAAACCTATATTACAGTAAATTGCAAATTATTTGCAATTACTGCCCTATCGCTTTGTATCGGGCATTCAGGCCGGATAGGACAAATAGCTAATAAAATTATACTGGATCTATAGGACAAATAGCTAGTAATAAAATTATAATTTTGGACGTGTGACGCGTGTCAAACTCACCTGCTCTGAAGATTTATATCACTAAAATATAATTTCGAGATAAATTTTTCTGCCCTCTCAAATGTACATCGTCTACTTTTCAAAACTAGATTTTTACCCCAGTTGTCCGTCACCTTTATACTATCACCTTCCATATTTATGTCATATCACAGTGACACTTTTTAAAATTTGGCTTATTTAATTTGAATGTAAAACACTTTTTGTACTCCATTCGCCCAGGCCACAGAATAAAGACATACAGAAGTGTATCTTCTTATTAAAAGTGCGTAACACTGGTGCGTAAGGGATTTTTTCAGTCCGCCATGTCAAAGATTAGATATTATAAAATAACATGTATATAACGCGTGCTCTGATTGGTCGAAACCCGTGTTTGGATTAGGCCATCCAAACACGGAAGACTATCGTGCTGTTGTTATTTTATAAAACAATTACTTTATGGTTTCCCTGTTAGGACGGCCTGATCCAAACACTTGGGAATGTTGCTCGAGTTAAGAAAAGCGCGCAAAATCACTCGCCTTCGGCTCGTGCTTTCGCGCGCTTTTCTTAACTCTTGCAACATTCCCGCGTGTTTGGATCAGGCCATCCAAACACGGAAACCATAAAGTAATTGTATACTATAAAGATGTGTCACTCGACCACAGAGTAGATAAGACATACAGAGACGTAACTGACCGTTGTAAACACTGCGGAAGATTACGTTATCATGTACCCACTTTTTTCAGGCGACCGGGCGAAAAATGATCAACTGCGCGTGCTCAGCAAGTTTAAAGTGAGTCGTCATCAGGTCGTCATCCAATCAGATGCATGCATCTAGTAACTTGCCGAGCATGCGCACAAAAAAAGTGGGTACACTAGTTACGTCTCTGTATGTCTCTACTCTGTGACTCGACGTATTTCCCTAATGTTTGCGTGTCCGTAATTTTCCGTGCTGATCACGAGTGATCACGCGAGATGACGAGTGCATAAACACTTACTGCCAAAATGGCGGCGAGACCATTGAACTAAAATATATTTTAGTTCAATGGGCGAGACTGAATACAATAGGTTGCCATCGCGATGCTCGCGCTATATGACGAATTTTGACGAATTTGACACTTACTGGCAAAATGGCGGCTATAAAAAAATCTCGGACATAATTTTCGCAGAGTGACACATCTTTATAGTATCTAATCTTTGGCCATGTTCTTAGCAAGTGCCCTAAAGAGAAGCAGTCACCCCCCTGAAAACATATTGAAAATTTAATATTCCAGGGGTGTGAATGCCTCTCTTTAGGGCACTTGCTAAGAACATGGCCCAGGCCCGTAGCTGGGGGGGCCTGGGGGGGGGCAATGCCCCCCAGTGCCCGCCCACTCCGAATTTGGTATGAAAAATTGAGATAAAGGACCTGGAAACCAATTGTAATCATGGGACAAATTCTGTAAATTTTGTGGTAAATTTTGTGATGTTTCGAAAAATTTTGTTAGGTTTCGGAAAAATTTGGTATGTCTGGAAAAAATTGGTCTGTCCGGAAAAAATTTTTGACCCCTAAAATGGTACACTGACCGAAATTTTTTTGGCGACGGGCGGGTCGCCAAAATAAATTACTGAAAAAAATTTTTCTTATCTCAAACCGTCTGTTACATTCTTTCTGCAGTGAGTGCCCCCCCAGAAATTGAGAGCCAGCTACGGGCTTGACATGGCCGCCAGCTATTTCGGTAAAAAAGCGCCTTACGGTTTTGTAATGGAAGTTACACTTCTGTATGTCTTTATTCTGTGCCCAGGCGCTTTAATTGGCTTTGATGTTGCGTGACGCGCGCGCGGGAGGACACGCGTGGGAAAAAGGGAAAATTCGGAGCGGGAGCGAAGCGTCCACATCGATTCCCGCGCGTGCGTCACGCAACCAGTTAGCACATCTAAGCGCCTGGGACGAGGCTGACTCCATTGTATATCGCTTGATATCCGGAAGAGGTTATTTCGCTGGCCTCAAAGTGACAAAACGTAACAAAGCAATGGTTTTACCAATACTAACCCTATTCCAAACACCAACTCTAACCCTAATCCTATCCCCAACCCTATCTCTAACCTAACCCTACTCCAAGTTTGTTTCTAAACCAATCTTGAAGAAAAAAGTTTTGACGAAATGTCATTCTGAGGTCAGCGAAATAGTATTTTCCTTGATATCCTTACATATCAGTCGACATCACAACATATCAATTCACCTCGTTAGACATCACTGTGACTTAGACGTACACTAGCCTGCGAGCAGGCTCTCTCAGAGCTCGTCATCAGAGAGCCTGCTCGCAAGCTACCATCAAGACATTTCTGCGTAATTCATTAACTCAGACGATCTTCCCAGTTCATGCGAATCATCTAAAATAAGTTGAACTCCAGCTAGGGCAATTCATAAAATTAGAAATACGTTTCTGGCTTGTATGGCCTCTGGGTTGTGTGGCCTCTGGGTTGTGTGGGCGGGGGGCTGGGCAAGCTTAAGAGAAGAGAGCCGTATTGATTATTGGCCATGCAGATATAATAATAGTATATTTTATTTAAACACGATTAGGATTAAAGATTAAGCTTGTGGGGTTGTGGGCTTACAGTACATTAGTACATAAACATAGACCAACGACTTAACATTGACGTCCATGGGATTTTATAGAGATACAGCCAGAACTGAGGATTTTACAATTAAAGCGTTATCGGTACCTTCCCAAAATTGTAGACAAGATATGTTGTTTACGTCCAACAAGCAACACGCTTAAAATTACATAACTCAAAGTAATTCGAGCAAAACCAGTCTTTTGTTCAATGTAGAGACTGGTTCATAGGAATTAGTCATTTTGAGTTATGCAATCGTATGTCTTCATCCATCCGTGTCGTTTTCGTTGAACAATGAAAAAATTTGTTTTAATTGTGAAATTAGCGAAGATAAAATGGAGGTTTGTGGGAAAATTGCGGGTCACGGTGCGGGAAGTTTTCGGATTTGAACTCAGCGTGTTCGAAAGTGTTAGTTTCCATAAAAATATTTCAGTTCCAAGACATGCTTAATGAAAATCGTTTTCTAGGCACTTTTCGAGGACATAGCAAACGGCCTAGTAGGCAAAGAGTTAAGTACGGACCAATCTAGCCTCCTCCACAGGCAACTCTTTGGCAAAAATTGGCAAAAGTGGTATTATGAATAAAAAAATTGGCATGAAAATTTCATAATACTTTTAATGCCAATTTGTGCCAAAGAGTTGCCTGCGGAGGAGGCTAGGACCAATCCATATTGCTTAAAAATCTTCCTAAGCGGCTTCAAATGAGCTCTAATTGTTCCTTTTGCGCACTGGTATTTAAAATTTCTTTGTATTAGACGAACTTGGCCGTAAGTTTGGAAAAATAGTAACGGTAAAATGGTCTGATAAGCCGAAGGGTGGCTTCTTCTCAGGGTTTTGGTAAAATTTAGCTAAATTAGTCAGAATCAAGTCCAAAGTACGTTCACTTCTAGTAGGAAATTTAACCAGTTGTTTCACACGGAATTGATTTGTAATTTGGTTAATGTTAAGGGAGTTAAAATCACCAGCTATTATAATCGCAGCATGGGCATAGTGCTTTCTATTTTCGAAAGGTTATCAGTTATGTGGTTAATTAATACATTGTCGTCAGCAGTAGGTGGATGATAAACTGTTGCAACAATAAGTACAATAAGATGAGAAAAACCCTCGAGGCAGTCGGCTAGGTCTTTGCACCACAATATTTTGCACCACAATATTCCCACATCCTCTACGTCGTATTCGGTTAGAATAGTGACAGGAGTAGACGCTCTAACATACATGCAAACCCCACCATGTTGGGCACGAGTTCTGTCTTCCCTTACGATTGAGTAATGGTTAATAAATATAACGTTGTTACCACTGTGTCTTTTAGCCAAGTTTCAGTAAAACACATTATGGTCGGCTCATGATCATTAGCAAACTGACGTAATTCATCTATTTTTGGGGCAAGGGACATCACGTTCGATAATGCTACAGAAGGAGCAAAAAATTGAGCCTTATACTATTTATGGAGGTTTGAGTGTTTATGGATTTGTTTGGATATACCAAATTAGCCTCAGAGGCAGGGGCACCGGAAAGTCGATAATTGGGGGGGGCAGATATTCATATATTCATATCCTGCATCATTTATTTCCTTTGAAAGCGGTTGTTTTTACAGTCTGTGAACACGAATATATAAATATCTGCCCCCCCCCCCCCCCC
>CACRXK020001636.1:2758-51581 GCA_902702795.2 Paramuricea clavata
GGCTTTTAGGAAGAACAAATGTAAATATGTCATATCTACAATCTATCTATCTATCTATCTATCTATCTATCTATCTATCTATCTATCTATCTATCTATCTATCTATCTATCTATCTATCTATCTATCTATCTATCTACGTACCTACCTATCTTATGAGCCGGTTCCAAATATTGCAAATACTCCAGTTGTTCCAGATGTTCCATTCCATATTTTAGACGTTGCCGGGGAAAACACATGCACACAGGGAGCAAGCTAGCCTGCGTCACAGACTTCAAAACACATGTTTTTTCATAAGCAAGCCAGTTGCGTCACAATGCACGCGCATAAATTATAATTATTACTATAATTATGTCTATATTAACTATAAAGACCTTTTGAAATATCAAGATGATAGACGCAGTTAAGGACTACTTAACGCCAAAGACATTCAGTATTTTGGCATACGTATGTTTGATCATTCACTGTCTTTGTGGCGTGGTATTTACAGGTATTGTTATTGTTTTGAAAGAGGGAGAAGTTGGGAAATTTACTTGTAATGTCGCGCCTCAGAGTACGACGACATACAAGACGCAAGTCGACAAGGCATGTTATTCAAGATACCAACAGAATTATAATTCCCCACTACCATTTTATGGCTTCGTCATTCTGAGTATTTGGTTCCCGATTGTTGTCGCTGTTATCTATTCACTCTGCGTCCGACGTCGTGTTGAGGAAATCGACTCGAATACAAATGAACCTCAAACTCAGGGGGAAGCAGACAACGAGGTACAGAACAAGGGGACTTTGTATGTTTCGTATTTCTATTTTTTCCACGTTGCTATTTGTGTCCTATCTGGGATACTGTTTACTATCCTACAGTATACAGTGTTTTTTCCAAGTGGTTTTGATTTCGAGTTTAGCTGTAGTCTACCACCAACAGGGTTTACGACCAAATTAGCACATATATTAAATGCGAGTGACGGTCTGTTGAATATGATATCTATTACATGTGAAAATTCGAGTGCATTTGAGAAACAGTTATGGTGGGTCATCGTATCTGTATTAAACACGGGTTTTGCTTCGATAATGTTTGGGGAATTGATTCGTCTTTGCCGACGATCACGAAACCGTTGTTGGAGTTCTGATGCCGAGTTTATTATGGTTTATTTGTTAGGAAAGCAATATTTGCATATTCAACTGAAACGAACAAACCTTCAGGAATGTATAGACTTTTACAAAAGACAAGTTTTGGAACCGTCTCGTACATCCAACGTGATTTATGGGCCGAAAACCTCTTTAGAACAGTTGTATATTAATCTTGTAATACATACTGAACGAGCTAAGCACAAATTTTCAAAAAGCATGAGACGGCATGAAATATTCAATGTTTATATGGAAGTTCCTCAACACTCCATATGTCTAGGAGAGGTAAAAGATTTATTTTATCCCAACAAAGATACAGATGGTAACTACCCACGCAAGATTGTAGTAGTCGGTCGCCCTGGTATAGGAAAAACTGTCTTGACTGAAAAAATCATGCGTGATTGGGCTAGTGGAATTGACGAATGTTATTGTGGCAAGATTGCCTTGTATTTTAAATTTAGATGGTTCAATCTTACCGAATTCAAAGACATATCTCTTAAGACGTTTCTTCGTTATGGAACAGGACTGAGTGATGAGAAATTTGAAACTATTTATGAACATATAACAAAATGGCCAGAAAGAGCCATTGTTATATTTGATGGTTTAGATGAATTTAATGGCAACATGGAGTGCTTTGACAATTTACCCCCTCCAAACGATCCTAATGTTTCAATGTCTGGAATTTCTTTGTTTATTAAACTGATTTCCGGCCACTTATTGCAAGGGGCAACAGTTTTGGTAACGAGCAGGCCAACAGCAAACGAGTTTTACTCCAGGGTTAATTTTGATAGAACTGTTGAGATTATTGGTTTCACCTCAGATAAAATTGAGGAATATGTCAGCAGATTTTGTGACAATAATAACAGAAACGATCTAAAGGCGAACGTGTGGAACCACATAAAATCCTCGTCGGACTTGTTAAATTTATGTTACATTCCTGTCAATTGCTTCATTGTCTCTGCAGTCCTCTTTGAATGTCTTAGTGATTGCAGAAATGAAACCAGTGCTCTTCCAACAACACTGACTGAACTTTATGATGCAGCCATCGCCCATTTTGATAAGCACCACTATAGCCAGTTAGATGGACAATCCTCCGAAGATGCAATCAAGAAACTTGAATTATTAGCTTTCAATGGAATTGTACATGGCCAACTTGTTTTCAACAATGACCTATTCGATGAACAAATGAAAAAGTCTGGTTTATTGAACAGTTTATCCAACCCCATTTTTCCAGTGAACACACAGTTTTGTTTTATTCATCTAACTATACAGGAATTTCTCGCTGCAAGACATGTGGTTGAAACTTTCTCTCCGGAAAAAATCAAGCAGTTTATTTTCTCACATATTGAAAGTGGCCAATGGCATTTAGTGCTTCAGTTTATTGCTGGTCTGTTGGGCAAGAAAATAAAGATGTTTAAGAAAAACGACTACAATGATTGTGTGTTGGCGTTTACACACAGGGTAATTGTTAAGAACGGTAAAATTGATTTTAATAAAGATTATAGTTTATTGTTTGTCATGAAATGTATACGGGAAGTGGATGATGAAGACGTTGTTCAAGAAGCTTGTGAAACAACTGTTATGAATGATGTTGTCAGCCTAAGTAACTGTCGGACGATTACGGCAGTAACAGCCCTCACCTCAACCGACTGGGCGGCAGTGACTTTTGTTTGCAAACACATGAAGAAATTAACGGAATTAAGTTTGTACTTATCATCGCATTTGAGTGAAGAAGGTTATCTTCAAGTTAGTAATCTTCTACAACAAAGATGTGTAAAACAACTGAGGTTGATGGGTAGAGGATTTCACACGAGTGAGTACTTGGAAGGAGAATGTCTATTTAAAGCATTAATGAAATCGCAGTGTACTTTAAACCACGAACACAGTATGATTACAGAATTGGACCTTCGACATTTTCACATAACCAATGAATGTTTATCGATTATGTGTGAATTTTTTAAAAACAGGCATGCAAGTTGTCTTGAGCGATTAACCTTGCATAGTTGTGGTATAACTTCTCGTGAAATATCCAAACTTTGTGAACTCCTCGATATTATGCCTTATCCGGAGTTTACATATCTGGATCTTAGTGCTAATGAGATTCTTGATGAGAGTGTAAGAGTGTTGTGCAATGCCCTTAAACATAACCATTTAGAGCTTACTCATCTGTATCTTGATAAGTGCTTGGTAAGTGATGATTGTATACCTTCGTTGTGTGTCTTACTTAAGGATGAACGCTGTGAGCTGACTGTTTTGTCAATGGAAGATAACGAGGGTATAAGTGATGAAGGTTTACGTATGTTATGTGAATCTGCTTTAAGAGAAGAGCATTGTAAACTTACAGAGTTACACCTGTTTAAGTGTTCGTTGACAGATGAATGTATACCCGAGCTACTCAAAGCATTGCAAGATGAACATTGTGGACTCAATAAATTGACGCTAACCGGGAATAAGTTTACCGAGAAAGGCAAGAAGACGCTTCGTGACATAGAAAAACATAAACATTGCCAAGCCAGAGGTTTGCAATTTAATTTTGGCATGCTTTAGTAATGGCCAGCTGTACAGGGTGTCTAAAAATAGTGAACCTATAGAAATCACCCTTTTTTGTAAACACCGAAACTTCATTACCTCTGGGAGTTTCGAAGGCATGGTAATCGTACGAGCATATTAAAACTGCATAAATTATACATAAAAAATTTCAATGAAAGTTAAATTGCTCATTAATAATTCATAAACTTTGTGGCAAATCATGTCAGCCATAATATGTCACGTGGAGTGACTTTATATCAGATAACATGTGGCATTATATAATTGTTCATCCTAATTAGGGCCTGTTTATATGGGCAGAAGTTATCCCGGTTAGCCAGAAAACTTTTCGACAAGTTTACGAACGAGATCTCGCCTTGTTACGAAAATAATATGAAAAGTTACATTGCGTTCATATGAGACGAAAAGTTTTCCCGTGTACCGAGATCTCGCTTGTTGACAGGCGAGATCTCGGTGACCGGGATAATGTTTTTCCCATATGAACACAACTTTCCCGCTTAGCGCGGGATAACTTTTTGTCGTGTCAGCAACTTTTCAATTCAATTGATGTTCATTGCTACGTCACAGCCGGAAACTTTTCCCGGTAAGTGGGTTAATATTTCTCCATATGAACAGAACAAAAGTATTTGGCTAGTCGAAAAGTTCTCTCGTTAACCGGGATAACTTTTGCCGATATGAACAGGCCCTTAGTATGATTATATAATGGTTTGTCAAGGCTACAAGCAGTACAGGACTCAGTCATTCAAATTGAAATAAGGTGAATTTCTAAACGTATACTTGAGACATCCTGTACAACAGACCTTTTTCATAATGACGTCAGACGCGAGAAACCCTTAATGCGATGTCCCAAGGGTCAATTTTAAAGCCAATTCGCGATGCAAATCGTTGCCTAGCCATTCCAATTTCATTTAACACATCTGCATTTCGAATTGTCGCTAAAAATTGTGGGACATTAAATGTAATTATCACATTCGACTTGTAAATATACGTATAGACATCCGGTAGAGATTTTACTTGCATATACTCTGCTCATATGTTGTGCTCAACGTGGTGTTTGTTGTTCAGAGATTTTTACTGGCCGCGGATCTACCATGCGGGCCGCGGATCTATACCACGCGGGTGCACATCCCAGCTAGTGGTGTCTTGCATCTCCATAGAGAAGTCCAGCACTACCCTAAAAAGCTTGACCATCTACGTACTGTTAGCGTGTGTCGATTTCGTGAAACGATTTTTAATTGATTTGTGAGCTCACGAGAAAATTGACTTGGAATATCATGGACATGGTTAAATATGTAAATATGCCGATGTTGTTGTTATACAGCCATATTTTCAAATATATTGTACATTATAACAAGCAAATTTACTGTACTGTGCTACAGCAACTGTCCAGTCACGCATATACGTGATAAAAAGACGATATAAACTTTATAAACAAAACTCGAAAAATAATGTAAAACGTAACAGAACGGCAAACATGCAGATTCGGCCATCTCAAATAATGGTAATGTTGCCATAGTAGCGTTGCAGACTGCAGAGGAGACAGAGCAGTAAGGCTCCCTCGTGTACCACCCCATTAAAGGCTCCCTCGTGTACCACCCCATGAAAAACCTGCATCCTCCATGCAGATGAGGCTACAATCTTGGACAAAAACCTTGAGACCGTTCCAGCCAATATTGCAAAGTTAAAGGTGCTCTACAGTCCGATCTGCGCATGTGCACAAAGGAGCCCACTTTTTATGATACAAACAGTTTAACTGTTTTGGGTTCTTGAAGAGCCTGATTGTTGTTTCTTGATCATTTATTATACTCTAGAAGCTTGAAAATATAAACAGTTGTCGAATAAAGCCCAGGTCACACTACACAACGATAACGATACGATAACTTGTATACGCGCGCTGATTGGTCAAAAATTTATCGTTATCGTCCGACTGAAAAAAAAATCGCTCAGATGAGCGATTTTAAAATCGTTATCGTTATCGTTCAACGATAATTTTATCATTTTCGTTGTTGTGTGGACACGGACACCATTTTTTTTGACAATTATCGCGTGTTTACAATTTATCGTATCGTTATCGTTGTGTAGTGTGCATGACCGGGCCTTAAAGCTCAATATTTTGGACACAAAAATGTAAACAAAGGCTTTGTTTACATACGGACTGTAGGGCACCTTTAATGAACATTGACAAATCAAAATTTATCACCCCTTCCCAGTTTATTGTTGTGAGCAACGCTGAGAACACTTTTGGTAATTTACAATCACACAAGCTCAACATTGAGTTGGGGGAGCGGGGGCTTAAGAAACACAACATGATTCAACATGGAATTTATCAAAAGGGGTATGGGAATTTTGTATATTATTATAAAGGGGAAGAATTAAATAGTCTCAATCAATTATGTCCAAGATTCGCCCCTGGATTTTATAACAAGGATTTTAACTGAAGAAGTGGAGGCATTAATTTACTATCCCTTGTACGGAGATCTCCATTGTTCTGTCCGTATGTAGAGGTCCCATCTTAAAATCGTTACATCACAGAGGTCTCACTTCTGCGCGGGAAAATCGTAAGGTAATTTTTAATTTACTGCGCCTATCTGGCGGACACATGCCCTAGAGAGAGGCATATATACACGCCCCTGGAACATTACTTTTCAATATGTTTTCAGGGGATACCAGCCTCTCTTTAGGGCACTTGCTATAAAGAACTGAAAAACTCCTTACGCTAGTTAACCTGAAGTGAAGCCTCTGTGTGTACGTACTCTGTGATTAATACTCACTGAGATATTTAGATCGGAAACAATTGAATCGTAAAACAGCAAATGCGGGTATGTCGAGAGAGTTAGAATTACACATTCTATTTATTACAATATATTTACATATATATTAAATAAATCTTAAAAATGACAAATATATTAAATTCTAAGGTCTATATATCTGAAGCATAGAACTTCAGTCGTACGGCCCATGAGAGAAGCGAAGACTGGATGGCGGAATTGACGTTCAAAACTGTCTATGAAGGTCGTAAACAGTTTTAATACCATTTTCCCCAGCTGACTGATACACACTGTATATGGAGCTCATTGACACAGAGCTTGTTTTATAACATGTATATATGACACTGAAGGCGTTAAAATGTACAAGTCAAAGTGTTCACTTAAAGCCACAATAAAATAATTTGTGTACTATATTGTAGATGGGTTTTATCGTTGCGAAAAACACAACTATAGGCCATAGATATCTTATATAGGCCCTCTGGTAGGAATTGAAGGCGGCCTTGCGATTATGGTGCAGCGCTCCAACCAACTGAGCTACAGAGGCCAGTTATCGATCTCTAACCGCAAGGTGATACCAATTAAGGTGTATGGGTAAATACAAAGGATTTTGGGACATAATTTGTTAGATGACCCAAATCCTAATTTTTGTATTAGGAAACTAATTGTTCTTTGAGCAACGTTTGAATATTCAAATGATGATCGAAGGTTGAATACTTTGATATGAATATTCTGATTACACTTCTAGTCCCAGCTAGTTCAACTGCAATTTATCCCGATGCAAACGCGTCATTTAGTTGCGAAGTGAATGCTCTGGATATACACTAGCTACACACTATCTAGGACGACCCAGTCATGAATCAATGGTATATATCACCGTTACGACATAAGTTTTAATTTTAAGATGTCTGCGTATCTTGCATTTTTGTAATCTTCTTCAGTTACGTTTCTCCAAATACAGTATGGGTTCTTAGATATTCGCCTTGGAAGAACTCTGTTCAGTTTTCATAGGTTATAACAAAGCCATCAGTTCTTGAAGTACCTTGATGAAGAAAAAAGTTACAATGAAAATATTGTGAGTCAAAGTATCGAATATATAGTACAAGGGTTCAGAAGTGAGAATGGACCATTTGCATTATAGACTAAATTTTGATCTAGACAAAAATTTCATCACAGCTTGAAAGAGCATCACAAAATTAGTAATATTCCAAAGTTTCGTTGCGAAATGTTGTAAAATGCGGATAATATAGCCTTGCGAAGTTTGCCGTTTTTCAGTCATGTTGTATTACGCACGGGAAATTGACAGCCCAATCGGGTGTTGGGGCATCAGTTTCCCGTTTGTAATACAAAATGACTGAAAATTGCAAATTTTGCAAGGCTATATTATCCGAATTCTACAACATTTCGCAACGAAACTTTGGAATATTACTAATTTTGTGATGCTCTTTCAAGCTGTGATGAAATTTTTGTCTAGACCAAAATTTAGTCTATAATGCAAATGGTCCATTAACTCACTCGATACAATAATAGTTGAAGGGTGTTGTAAATGGAAATTGTCGAGTGGGAATTTATATACATTTTATTAAATCTAATCAGGAACAGTTACGATAATGCAACTATAGGTCCAGTGGTGTCAAGTAACGAAGTAAATGTACTTCGTTACTGTACTTGAGTACTATTTTTGAGAAGTGAGCATGTAAAAAAGTAAACTTTTTCTGGAGTACTTTTACTTGGAATGAAGTCGTTTTAACAAGTAACGTTTTACTTCGTTATTTTCAATTTGTGGCGAAGCATTTCGTTACTTTCTCACATTTGTTCAATTTTATGTGTTTTATTCCTGATTTATTTTAATTTTGGGATAGGTAATAGGACCTCTACATGCGTCTGGGATCTCTCGTTTGTGGCTTACTTGTAAGCATTATTTATTTAATGGATTTCTTATATCTTCAACGGGGTCTGGAAAGTTGACCATGCCGTGAAATATTGTATATTATGGTGCGCGCATATAATATGCGTGTGCTGTTTTGTGTCTTTTGTATATGTAAATCCATTGGAGAAATCCTCCCCCCCCAAAAAAAAAACAAACAAACAACACGCTATAGACAAAAGTACTTTACTTTTACTGTGTACTTCAAGTATTTTTTAAAGATACTTTGTACTTTTTACTTAAGTACGTTTTGCCTCCAGTACTTTTACTATTACTCAAGTCGTTTTATTGTTAATTACTTCTACTTTTACTCGAGCACAAATTCAAAGTAATTTAGGCACCACTGCTATAGGTCCCTGGAAGGAATTGAATCTGCGGCCTTGCGATTACTAAAATAAGAATATTGATGGCAACCGTTCGCCGACGAGGATTTGTCAATGACGAGGATTTATCAAAATCGCGAGGACTGAACTTGGAGCACGTTGGTACAAGTAATTGGGCCAATCTACCCAGGCTAACCTTTGCTTTTTCGCCAATCTTTCCACTTCGTTTTGCCAACACTCGAAGACGATCCGTCATAGATATAAGAAGCATATATACACCATTCACGCTTCTGTAAGAACAATATAAATACAGAATTAAACCATATCTATGGTCACCATACTAGAGATGTGCCCGTATAAGTACAGAGATGTACGTGTTATAGTTGCGTCCATATTATAGAGGTATTTTAGAGAGGTGTCAGTATTAGAGAGGTGTCCGTGTATTAGACCATACTAGCCAGTGTCCATATTAGATAGATTTCTGTATTACCATGTGTCCGTTCCAGAGGTGTCTGTATTACAGAGATGTCTGCATTAGAGAGGTGACCGTATTAGACAGGTGACTGTATTAGAGAGATTTCTGTATTAGTGAGATTTCTGTATTAGAGAGATGTCTGTATTAGAGAGATGTCTAGGTATTAGAGAGATGTCTGTATTAGTGAGATGTCTGTATTACAGAGGTGTCTGTATCAGAGAGATGTCCGGAATTAAAGAGGTGACCGTATCAAAGAGATGTCTGTATTAGAGAGGTGACCGTATTAGAGAGATGTCTGTATTAGAGAGATGTCTGTATTAGAGAGATGTCTGTAGTAGAGAGATGTCTGTATTAGAGAGATGTCTGTATTAGAGAGATGTCTGTATTAGAGAGATGTCTGTATTAGAGAGGTGTCTGTATTAGAGAGATGTCCGGAATTAAAGAGGTGACCGTATTAGAGAGGTGTCTGTATAAAAGAGGTTGTCCGTACTAGGGAGCCGTTTGTATCTGAGGGATGTCCATATTAGAGAGATGTCCGTATTGGAAAGGTGCCCGTATTAGAGATGTCCATATTAGAGAGATGTCCGTATTGGAAAGGTGTCCGTATTGGGGAGATGTCCATATTAGAGAGGTGTTCGTATTAGAGAGGTGTTCGTATTAGAGAGGTGTTCATGTTAGATACTGTCTGTATTAGAGAGGTGTCTGTATTAGAGAGGTGTCCATATTAGAGAGGTGTCTGTATTAGAGAGATGTCCGTATTAGAGAGGTGTCTGTATTAGAGAGATATCCGTATTAGAGAGGTGTTCATATTAGAGAGATGTCTATATTAGAGAGAAGTCCGTAAAGAGAGGTGTCCATATTAGAAAGGTGTCTGTATTAGAGAGGTGTCCGTGTTAGATAATGTCTGTATCAGAGAGGTGTCATATCAGAGAGGTGTCCATATTAGAGAGGTGTCTATATCAGAGAGGTGTCCATATTAGAGAAGTGTCCGTATCAGAGAGGTGTCCATATTAGAGAAGTGTCCGTATTAGAGAGGTGTCCGTATTAGAGAGGTGTCCATATTAGAGAGGTGTCCGTATTAGAGAGGTGTCCATATTAGAGAGGTGTCCGTATTACAGAGGTGTCTGTATTAGGGAGGTGTCCGTACTAGGGAAGTCTACTTATTGAAGAGGTATGCGTATTCCATCCATATTAAGAGAATCGACTGCATATACTGTTCCGTACCTGCTACACCTAAAATCTTTTCCAATATCTTTCTTTTCGTTCTTTCCTATAGTCTGTAGTTCTTTCCACCATCGTTTCATTACCTCGCGTACCATGTCTATGGCCGCGATAATGTAACTAAACAAAATAAACATATGTTGTTGTGTTAGCTTGTTAGTAATACAGTTACTCAAAGCTAATCCAGTTACTCAAAGACCAGAAAATTTTGAACTTTTCCATGAAACTAAAGACAGGTTAGTTCATACTCTTCATATTTGGAATCCAGCAACTTTCCAAGAACAGGCAGCAAGTCGAGACATGCACCCATTGATAGCGTGGATAATTCAGGACCATCATCCTTCACTCTAAAATAATCATTGAACATCTGTCATGCTTAAGGAAAACGTGTCATGTTTTTTTTTGTGTGTGTTTCGTGTCAAAACATTGATCTCATGAATGCAACTACATTCATTCGCCTATTGCTGTTAGAATGTGAAACTAGTTTTAGCTATGTCAATATAATTTGTATGCACGGTGTATTGACGGTGTATGCATTTTCACGCCGTTAGGAATGTATTTACATTCCTGAATGTTTTAACATCGCACGTTTTTTCGAACAACAGGAAAGATCCGCGGTTTCTACTGTAAAGCCGTTTGCTTTCTGTGAATCCAAATTAGCAAAGGTGGGACCGCTAACGGATATCTTATTGTAATGAGGGCAAATAAAATTAAGTTTAGAATATCTAGTAACTAGAGTTTGTCTTCAGTGTTACGTTTAAATAATCGGGAATGTTACCATCTAATATCTTTTATACGCGATTCCACAGTGATTTACATAAGCTTCATTGTAGTAGGGAATCCATTGTAACTCATTGAATGTTCATTGTTATTGTTCTAGTCATTATTCTTAAAATTCTTCCTATAATTCCCAAAATTAAGCTACATATTTTATCTCTACGACCTAATTAGACACCTTATATATTATATACCCAACACCACGCAGTGGTTATTCGTCTGAAACCGAATCCCAATATTTAGATACCTGTAGCTTGTTAGGGCAAAATGTGCCCAAATATGTGCCCGAAACAAATAAGGGAATGCGATTGTATGTTATTCTAATACGTGCAATCCATATATCAGCATGGCAAAAAACGTTATATTAGGTGTCCATTAAAGCTGTATACCCTATATTTTACCCCAAGGGGGAGAACATTTGTTCGAGTTAGCGGGGCTCTACGGTAATAATATAGCATTCTGCGTGATTTTCAAGCACTTTTTACATTTTTCAAGGGGTTTTCAAGTGCCCTTGAAATAGGCACGGGTTTTTCAAGTGTCCTTTTTTCAAGTGCCTTGATTATTCAACACTTTTCAAGAGCTCAAGGACCTGCACGATCTCTGAATACTGTGTCGGATTAATAGCTGCTGTAACATGTTGGGATCGGTTGTCGGATGAATACCCATGGCCCGGATGTTGAAGGATATTTGTTATAATTTTCTTGTACTATAAGTGACGAATGTGCAGTAGATCCGCAGAAATATTAGACCAGCCTTTCAAAAATTGTTCTTGTACGATCCAATGGTTCAAGTTTATTGCTATTACAGTACATTCTTGTTCTGTACGTTGTGAACTTGTATCGGAGTCGTTCACATGAATGAAATAATAAGCCGAAAATCACATGCACAAAGTAATTACAAAGATAGAGATATGAGATATTAAGCATCACGCCGTAAGAACAAAGAAAATTGATACATTTCCTTGTGTGTTTGCTGTATTAGAAGAAGTTTGGAAGTGTATACATGTACTAGGTACAGTGATGATATAGGTCAACATGATGTACATTCTACACTTTCCTGATATTATATTCACTTTTAGCGCCGTAAGAGAAACGAAAGAACAAAAACACAGACATGTTTTGTGATTATGACTAACTTCTACTAGCTGGCACTGAATTGCTTTACATTGGTCTAAGATTTCTATGAGTAGATCCCGTTTACACTGTCACTGGAGCGAACGACTCCAGATTCCTCACGAACTTTCCATCACATGTAGGTTCGGAGATGATTCTTACATGGACGGATTTACTGGGTTAGAAGGGTTAAACCCTACTAGAATCTCTCTAACCCCTCTTATAAAGCGTTCAACTCCACCAAAATTTCGCTTCACCCCTCCTTTAAAAAAATGAAAATCCGCCCTTGGATTCTTATCCTCGCCATTCTAGCTGGTTGTTTGATGGAAGAAGTCTTGCATACTGTACATACATTCACACTTGAAACTCCACTCCCGGATTAGAACGCGGCGACACCTGTATATAGGGGTTAGACATTAAACCCTCCTCCTCACATCAGTCAGTTCCTCCCGATTCATTCAAACCTTTGAGCAGCAATTTGTGACTCAAATCCGTCATCTTGAATTTTGAGTGAAAACTCTCTAAACGTATCTATTTTCAAATACACACTAGTCTGACAGTACCTTTTTGTTAAGATTGGAAGTATGTCCACAATTACAGCATCATCATCAAGCCTATATAATTTTAATAATCTTTTGTACTAATTAATATAAATTATTGCAATTTACACAGTTTTATATCTTTTGATTAACCATTAACCCATTGAGCACCAGAGCATAGTCAATAGAATAAAAAGGTTAGGAAACTCAATGCAGACATACTGTAATAAACCTCATTATCTACGTTTTTGTCTTGGTTTATGCAAGAAATGGTCGGTTCATCGTCACGTGTGTATTGTATTTTCGCTAAAGCAACCATGAAATAGCTATGTTTTCATTTAAACATTGTGTAATATCACGACTGCGCAAATAACCAACACACTACTATAGGTTGGGCGAAAAACAATACACATGACGATAAACCGACCATTTGTGCATAAACCAAGACAATCATGTCTATTATGCCTGCATCGAGTTCCCTATAACCTTCTTATTCTATTGACTACAGTATATCCATGGCGAGAGGTAGCTTCCCCTTGATATAAGTAAAATCTTCTGGGAGTTCTGCCGTCAGACTGAGTAAACTAATCTGGTGTTAGACAAAGTAAAATAATAAATTAGCCTAAGGGTACAATGGGGTACATGCAACTTAATGGTTAACTAGAAACATGCATGGGCAGACAGTCCGATTAACGCATTGAGCTGCAGCGCTTTACCCTTGACGAGTGAAATCTTCTGGTATTAGAAAAAGTAAAATAATAATTAATAGCCAATAGGTTGCAATGCACCTAAATGGGTTAACGAACTCAGTTACAATAAACATAATGTGTCAGTAAGTCCACTTCTTTTGTACCAGACCTAATTTTGGAAATCTGGGGGTGCACTCCATTTATGGTCAAGGGGCAAAGGGGGTCACATATTCTTAACACATGCACACTCCAAGGTAGCGAGCTCAATATATAATAATTAAGTTAAACAGTCATACAATCAATCAGTATGGATCAACTATATGCTAGTCACTCTCAAACACTTACCTTAAAATATATTCAATAAAACTATTCATATCCTAAAACATAAACATTATATTTTACTAATATCGTTTCAATGACAAGATTGAAGGCTGCTTTAAATTAAAAATAATGAAACATTTTTGCATATAAATTACAAATTCTGCAAACCTTGTGCCATAGTGTTTGGGCAGCATTCAGCCTCAGTAATCTTGTACTCAATACGGATGTCATAACTTTGTGTCCTTTAGAAATCTAAATTCATTTGGTGAAATATGTTGATTTTAATGATCATGCAATGGTATTTACAGTTTCTGTCTAATTACTGAAGGAAGTTGTAGCTGGGTATTTCGCGTTGAATTTTTGGATTTGTGGTCTAGCTAGTCACGACCCCCGTGAAAAGTTAGGGCTTATATAGAACGGAGCAAAGTCAACGATGTGACGTATGCATGTAGTTATTGTAGTATACATATACATATAGAGTACTGTATGTATCAGTATGACAGTACAACTCATCCAATTTTGTCTTTCGTTACAATTACAACAGTATAGAAAGTTTCTTTCAAAACATTGCATTAAAAGGGTACTACTTGACACACAGACGAATGGCTACCACCGTTTGAATTTTACAGAAAAACTTTCTTACGAAGTGCAGACTCTAAGCAACCAAAAAATGTCAAATTTTCAAGTTGATCTGTCATTAAAACTTTCCCAAGGGGAGGTGCATGACTTTTCAGGAGAGGTGCAAAAATTCCCAGGGGAGGTGCAAAACGATCGCAGGGGAGGTGCGCACCTCGCCACACCACACCTTCCCTCAAAATACATTGGAACAGTTATGAAAAATGCAACTACAGTATCGGCCCTCTGGCAGAAATCGAACCTGCTGCCCTGCTATTCCGGTGCAGAGCTCTATAACCAACTGAGCTGCAGAGAGACAGTTGTCGAGCTCTAACCACAACTTCATGTTGTATGTAAACAACGAGTTTGAGTGTTTCATCAGGGGATCCAAACACGAGAAAACTGTATGAAACACGAGCGCGAGTGTTTTATTGTTTTCGAGTGTTTGGTCCCCTGATGAAACACGAGAAACGAGTTGTTTACACAACATCTCAAACGAAAATATTTCATTGGCTTATATATATATTATTATAGTATATTGTTGTGTTTTGACTTGAATTTGTAATTAGGATCTCAGTTATTAGATGAAAACCGTTTTTCATCTAACAACAGTGATGGTATATGATTTTTAGCGTGTTTCCTTGCGGTATCCAACCTCAATCATGTGACGAATTAGGGTGAGTTCATTCGCTAATTTGCTCATGAATTATTAATGAGTTTGAGATGTATGGATACTAAGGTGATGGCAATGTAAGCTGTATGGGTAAATATTAGGATTTTGGGCATCTCACTTGATATTAACTAATTGTTGAAGGAATTTGTATTGATGGAACTTTCGAGTGCAATTTTAAACCTAACTATAGGAGCAGTTTCAAAAAATGCAACTAACTGCCCTCTGTCTAATTATTGTTTACGACTGTTAGGCCCAGGATTGGTCTTACCCATAGATATCTTATATACACTAGATAGCGCATCTCTTTTAGTAAAATTGAAGCCAAGAATATTCCAGCGATTACTCCCATTTGAATAGATGGCGGCCATGTTGGTCGTTCCCACTTGCTAATAAACGCTTAAAAACAACGATAACTTTCATCACTTGAAAACTTTAAAAACGTATTTGGAATAGGGTTAACTTAATGTTTAAGTTCCCTGTTTAAGAAATAGAAAACATACGAATCTTCTCATTTTATGGGAACGACCTGAGACTGCAATCACGGCTTCAATTTTTGAATTTCAGAATAATTAGATGCACTATCTAGTGTATATAAGATATCTATGGTCTTACCCCATCACGCGTTTGTGATTCCTTAGATTTATTTGCTTGATTACCTCGACCTAAAACAGCATATAATAACAACACATAAAGCCTTAGTGAAACGAGAATTGATGAGAGTTATAACTCTCGCTCGCTTTTGACCATCAACTCTTGTCAACTGTCATCGACTACTGTAGTTCCAATTTTTAACGAGTGTTGATCGATAAGCATTGTTGGAAAATATCCAGCAGAACCGTTGGCAGGAAATTCATAACAAAATATCTTTGCAGGAAATTTTCTTACTTCGTACAAGGAAATTTTTGTCATTGCATGACATGGAATGCAATTCACTGATTGTTTACAAAAGCGTTTTGCAAGTCGAGATTGTCTTGCGCTGTGATTGAAGTTTATCACAAATGTGCGCCACCATACATAACATGCAGTTATCAGTGGCGGACACTTTACGAAATTTTGGGGGGCTCGTCCGAAGCCGAAGGCACAGAAAAGTTTTAAAATTTGAATCCTGGAAATGGCATTTGCAGCATTCTGAGAACACATTTTTTAAAAAACCAGGGTTTCAAAACACTGTTTTAATGGACCAGGTGCGTTTTTGTTATAAATCACGCTAAGCATATGGCGCTTTCCATTAACACGGCCAGACCGGTCAGTACGATCAAATTGTTGAATGAAACACAAAAAATTTGGGCTTCGGACCTATCTGACCAGAAATGTTAGATAACATTAGAACGAGGTCCATTTTCGCTAGATATTTGAGAAACAATTAGACCAGATCTTTCCATTGACACAGAGAAAAGAACTTGGGTCTGACCGGTCAGGCCACTAAATGGAAAGCTGTCACATAGAAAACCAACATTTCACAACAGGGCTTAAGGGCAGGAGCCACGGAACCGGGGGGGGGGGGTCGATGAGGGCATGTGCCCCCGTCTTTTTTTAAAAGTGAAAAAAGGCTCTTTTTCTGGCCTTAAAAAAGACTCTGTAAGGCCATTTCCGGCGTTATAGAGACTGCATATTTTCAAAAATTTTCGTTCAGCTCGTGAACGTCATAAAATCGTTTGATTTTGGTCATATACAAAAGTGCCCCTTTTGGTCAATGCCCCTCCACTTTCGAAATGCTTTCGTGATTATAAAATGATTAAATTCATATAATGGTCAATATCATATAATTTCACCTGAATCAACAACATCTGAATTTTTGACCACCTTATCCTCATTTTGCTTCTTGAGAAAAACATCTACTGAAGGCAGCATATTGTGGCTATTTTCTACGTACAACCCGGCGTTGTCTTTGTCAATTCTATAACCATGGTCATGGCGCTTACAATCCATCTAAAGGATAAAAATCCATTTAAACCATGGAGCGGCAACACTCTCCCCTTGTTGAGTAAAATCATGTGGTGCTAGACAGAGTGAAGTATAATGTGGGGCATATTAGGTCACACTGCAACTTTTAAAATGAGTTAAATAATTACTGATGAGTGGGGACTAAAAATGCGGACAAAGTTCAGCATATTTGTGTGAATGGACAGGAGTCTTGGAGATGTCCTTGAATACTACTCACAACAAATTAAGGAAATATATTCTTTTAAAAGATAACTAGGAAGTTATTGTGAGAATTTTCTTTGACGTTTTTCGTT
Source organism: Paramuricea clavata (assembly GCA_902702795.2). Lineage (NCBI taxonomy): Eukaryota > Metazoa > Cnidaria > Anthozoa > Malacalcyonacea > Plexauridae > Paramuricea > Paramuricea clavata. Next base: position 20,103 of record CACRXK020001636.1, read on the forward strand.
TCCAAATAATAATTTATGGCATTGGTTCAACACTGTGGGCACATTAATATATTGCGTATCTCCACAGTGGTTTCAACATGCCGATTTTTACTCCATCTGACAATTTCTCTATAAATAAGCTTCCTCCCATAAGTGTGAGCTACATAATGCCTTTTCGTGTGCCTTTTTGTGGGTTCCGAATAGATGTATCAAGCTCATTTTACAGTTGGTTTTAGTCATTGTCCATTTTTTAGTCCTCGCCCATTAGTAAACACATGATTGGGTAGTTACCTGCCGCATACCCAGGTGCTTTAAATAATTATAATACTGTACTCAATGTATTCAGGCAGGCGCGAAGAGGTTGTTGGGAAGGGTCAGCAGCCATCAGCCCCTTCTCTCGCCACTACAATACTTCATGATTGTAAACTCGTCATATGCGCATCACTGGGTTTTTTACAAAGAGACGCCTGGGTACGAGGCAGGGTAGATACTGCCAGATAATTGGGCTAACCGATTCAGCACCTTGGCCCGACTTATTATCAGTGGCTTACTCACTGCTAGAGAAGTCCATTATGGACCTGCTATTAATGGAATAATTTGATATATCATATTTGTGTCAATGGACAGGAGTCTTGGAGATGTCCTAGCTTTGACATTTTTTGTTTCCAAATAATAACTTATGGCATTGGTTCAACACTGTGGGCACACCTAATATATTGCGTATCTCCACAGTAGTTTCGACATGGATTTTTACTCCATCTGACAATTTCTCTATATATAAATATTAAGCTTCCTTCCATAAGTATGAGGTAATGCCTTTTCATGTGCGTTTTTGTGGGTTCCGACTTCCGAATAGATGTGTCAATTTACAGTTGGTTTTAGATTGTCCATTTTTTAGTCGTCGTCTATTAGTAAATACATGGGTATAGATATGTATACCTGCCTTGTACCCAGGTGCTTTAAATGATTATATTTACTGTACAATCATGAAGTATTCAGGCAGGCCACTTAGCGCGAAGGGGTTGTTGGGACGGGTCAGCAGCCATCAGCCCCTTTGCGCTTCTCTCGCCACTGCAATACTTCATGTAAACATGTCGTATGCGCAACGCTGTTTTTTTTTTACAAAGAGATGTCCGGGTATGAGGCAGGGTAGATATAACTGCCAGATAATTGGGATAACCCATTCAGCACCTTGGCCCTCCAATAATGCATGAGTAAAATTGTCCAGATGGCATTGAGAGTACTGTAAATTAGCAAAGTTGGGCAGATTGGGGTGCAATGCATTGTGGGTTAAATATATCCTCTGGGACAGTTGTCAGGAAGGGCATTAGTGCCTTTCAACAGACTCTTGTGAAAAGTTGCTCCAGTTTCCAGTGCCCAGTGCTCCAGTTTCCTCCCACAGAGAAAGTTGACAGGGTGGCAAATCATAGTTAGGAAAATAATATTACATTTTGTTGTATTACTGTAATTATAAGGTATGTTACTTGGTAATACTGGTCACAAAAATTTGGCTAACCACAACTAGTTCATATATGTAAATATAATAATACTAACTAATTAGGCACTGCCATATATGAGTCATTGAGTAAATAATTATCAAGATTTCGTTTACTTAACCCATTGATCCCCATTGACGACTAAAATCATCTGGTATAGACAAGTAAAAAAAGTAGGGCGCACTGGGGCAAAATTATGGCTCAATGGGTTAACTAGAGACATTGTCATTTTGGTTAACCCATTAAGCTGCAGAGCTTCACCATTGACAATCATAAAATCGTCTGGAGTTTAGACAAGTAAAAAAAAATAAGCAGGGCGGGTTAACATAGATCTCACACAATTGAATAGTAGTTGAAGGGTCTTATAGATGTGAAAAATACAGCGGTTTATACAGCTGCAAAAAATGCAACCACATACGTACTAGGTCGGTAGGTCCTCTGGCATAATCAAACCTGACCGGCCTGCAATAGGCCAGTTCGCCTGACTGGAAAGTTTGGAAATTGCATGCCGGAGATTTCAAAAATTTAATAGTAAATATATATTAAACATCTAAATTGCACAGCCGATATCCCCGCCGTGCGATACAAACTTTCCACACTGGGGCCTTCGTCTGAGATATTGAAATTCTCTTGTTGAGGCCATGCTTCAACTAGATTATATCACAGAAGACATATAATTTTTGCAGCCGTTTCTGGTTAGGTCTAAGAGGCCGATTACATGGAGGTTTTCAGCCCGGCAAACTGGGATGAAATTTCAGCCCGGGGCCCCTTATCAATTCAAAATAAAATGAATTTTACGCTTAGTACATGGAAAAATTTCCAACCCGGGCTGAATTTCAGCCCGGGTTGAAAGTTTCATGATCCCGGTTTATGTCACCCGGGATGAGATTGTCAGTCCTGTCAACCGGGATGAAATATCCCATGTAATTGCAAATAATTTCAGCCCGGGCTAAAAAAACAATCGTTTAAATGGCTTTATTTTGCGTTTCGTCTCATCTTTAATACTTTATATGCAACCACAGTCTTACTCAAGTCAAATAGTCGAGTCAATCGGTGTTTTAAATGCTCAAACAAGCGGAATATTCCCTTTCGTGATATCGTATGATTTCAGCCCGGGTTTGTTTACTACAAGGGATAAATATACTGTAGCTCTGACTAAAACTCAGCCCGGGTTCAAATTGTCCATGTAATCGTGATGCTATTTCAGCTCGGTTAACCGGGCTGAAATTCAGTCCGGGCTGAAAACTCTCCATGTAATCGGCCCCTAATAAATGTATACAAATTTACACTTGATAATTTCTATCTACAAAACCGTTCAAGGCACAAAATCTAGTACAATAAATTTTAATACCAAACCATATCATTATTTCTAGTCAAGAGAAATTCCAAGAAGTCTACGAAGACCTTCAAGTCATTTATTGAATACTTGAGCACTTGACAACTTAATACTTTACCTCAGTTTAATAGACGAACGTTGAACGTAAACAAATAGCCTGGCAACCTTCTGACTTTTCCCACAAAAACAACAAAACAAAATGACAGTAATTCGGAACCCAAATACAAAATATACGTCTGTCAAACCTTTTCCACCGCAACGACGGTTAAAAATAAAACAAAAACAACTATAACATCAATTTTTCTCTTCGTATTTGTTGGGAATTATTTAGTAGCCGCGAATTGTAAGTCATTAGAATGAATTATGGATCATTAAATTTTAATAAAAACATCTGTATAATAATATTTGGCTGTCAATTTCACACGGGAAATGCAATTGCATATGCAACAAAGTCGAAGCAAACATTTTGCCTTGTTTATTGTCCAGGCAGAAACGTTTTTAAATGCACTAACGGGGATCGTTATCGCTGAAGGTATTGTGGAATTACAATGGCGAATATATGCAACTTTTCTACCAGAAAAATGTAAACAAAGACTTGGGCCACTTGGCAGCAAAGGTCCCAAATCGGAATGGTTCCTGGCGATTATTTAAACGTTCATACTAGATTGTATCAACGCTGATATACTGTTTTTACCTCCTTAAGACGATGAATCTTTTCATCACTCAGCTTGTATTTTCCTTCGTGCCAATCGTAATAGAATTTTCGATGTTCATCGGAAGCCATTTTCAATTTCGTACTCGTAACTCGTTGCACATTTCAAAAGAGCCGCTTGCGACTGTGTCGAGTGTAGCAGGGCCCAGGCCATAGATATAGCCCTACCGTATATATGGATGTCTAAGCCCCGTTTACACTAGGCTTGATTTTTGGTACCGTACCAGTTTTTTGGTTCCTGGACTACGTACCTATTAAAATAGGTAGTTCAAGAACCAAAAAAGTGGTACGGGTACCAGTTTTATCCATTCGTACCAAAAATTGAGCGTATTGTAAATGGGGCTTTAGTTACCAAAGAAAGTTCCCAAGAAAAATACTTGCCAGTTCATCACCAAATATTAAAAGTACTAGAAGTACTAGATACAATGAACAAACATGCACAAAGAGTCTACATTAAATAATTAGTTAGCCTGGCAGGGGTGTAGAAAAGGGGAAGCTCCGGGTGGGGGGCAGTCCCCCTTGCTAAAAATTTCATGCCAATTTGGGGGGGTGGGGGGGCTCAGTCCCCCTTCCTAAAAATTTCATGCCAATTTGGGGGCTGACCACCTAATATTTATCCAGATTGCATATCCATAACCTGAAATTAAGAGTATTACAACAATCATACTATCACTATTAATTAGGTGATGTATGTGACTCCAACATAAAACATCTTTGGCATATCAGAATTGTTTATTTGATGTTAAGTCCTTTCTTCAAAAAACACTAATTGAAGAACATTAGAACCAAAAATAAATACTGCAACTTTCCATGTTTATCATGTTGCACCCTCCACGCATTGTCACCAACACCCTCACATCTTGTCACCCTCGCATCTTGTCACCCCACTCCCCTATGAGAACCCCCCTTGCACAGGAGAGCATCCCGGTGTTACAGGAAATTTGCCCCCCCCCCCGAAAATTTGGCCTAGCAAAAATTTGGCCCAGGGGGGGGAAATTTGGGGGGGGGGCAAATTTCCTGGGACACCGGGTCTTATTCAAGTTATATATTAGCATTACATTATTATACATACTGAAATATATAGCTCATATCCTCTGGCTCATATCATTTCAGTTCTACATAACGAGATCATGCAATGTCAATCTTGAAAAACATTACATGAAGTAGAAAATATGTGCAACTCACGTTCGGTTTTTCTCGGTCCGTTTTTTAGTCACTCGGGGCATTTTCGGAGACATTTCGTGCCTTCGTTGTGCCTTCGTGTCGTGCAGTTGTATTTTTGTCATATAATTTTGAATTCTCTTCTTTCTAAATTTACAAAGTTGGAAGTTTGGAATTATTTTACGATGCAACGCGTCCCATTTTGTGGCACCTGTTGCAAGCCTTACGCCTTACAAGGCTCTGGAAAACCCGTGGGACAGCGCATTCCGAAATTATTGGACTGTTCGCATACTCTTTGTCAAGGATGTGTTACAAAAATCGCTGGGAATCAAGCACATGTTTTGAATTGCCCAACGTGCAAAGAACAGACTGTGTTGTCAGGCGGTAAGAAAAACATTAAAAATTTACCTACTAACTTGTATATCCTTGGTATTTTGATCAATAACGTAAGGGCAAATATCGAAAACGACATAACAAAGGATGAACTGCTCGATTTTGAATTTGAGAAGGGTTTTACAAAGGCTGGGGGGCGAAATGAGCCCAGGGACGGAGGGGTGGCCCCAGAAGTGGCCCAGGCCGAGGAAAATGCGAAAGTTTGTGACGAATGTTCTGAAAATGCCGCGATAAGTCAATGTCAAAAGTGTGAAGCGATATTTTGTGAAAGTTGTTTCGATTCCATTCATATGTCTTCTCGTACGCTCCGCTCTCATAAAGCCATCCCCTTAGCTTTGACCCACTTATTCGGCGTGACGACCCAAACGTGCGAAACCCATGAGGGGCGAGAGCTGGAGTTTTACGACCACACCGATGGGAAACTCATCTGCTCATTATGTATAGTAACCCCCGCCTATCAGGGTCATAAGATAGTTTCCGCCCACGAATTGACTAACGAGATTACAGATAAAATCAAGCAAAGTCTTCAGAATGTTAAGAAAGTCCATGCCCAGTTGCAAAAGTCGAAGGGAAAGCTGTCGTTGTTGTCTCCTGAAATTAAAACCGAGTTCAGTGATGTCGTGCAACATATTCGAGAGCATTTTCAAGATCTGCATACGAAATTGCAAGCGAGAGAGGTCAACCTTATCAAAGCAGTGAAAGATGCGTATTGCAGCAAAACTTTCCCAGCCGAACTAACTGAAGAAGTGAACCGACAGAGTGAGGAAATTGGAACATTGATCAACCAAGTTAACACAGCATTATTTGCCCCTTCAATCATGATGAAAGTTGGGGAAACCCTCTTGTCCAAAATGGCCGATTTTGAAGATATTCCATGTGTTCTCCCAGAATCGTTCCTACATGATCTTGTCAAGATTTCCTATTCGAAAGAATTCCAGGATGCCTTGAATTCCTATGGTACCATTGTATCGGAAAGTTCTAGCCTGAAGCTGAATAAGATTTCTGAGCAACCTGATGATTTCGATGAAAACGAAGAGCCATCTGCTGTTGTAAGTACGAAGCCCGGAGACTATCCGAAGGCAAACATAGCCCAAACTAGATCCGGTCCGACTATACTAACTATGCCCTCGCGTCAAAATTTAGTGACAGTTTCGCACATCAGTACCCCTACAGACTTTTTCATTCAACATGTTGCCGATTCCGAAAGGCTTGAAAACCTAATGGATGCCATTCAAACTCGCTGTGAAGGAGCCAAGAGTATGAATGATGCAGTCAAGACTACCCAAGTGGGAGACCTGGTTTGTGCCAAGGGTGAAAGCGACGACTGGTGGTACCGTGCTAGAATCATTAGTGAGCAACAACAAGCCAGCGCACCCAAGGGTCGTAACCAACCCCTACCGAAGGTTAAAGTTTACTTCATTGATTATGGCAACACGGAAGTGGCGCCCCTGAACAGGCTTCGTAAGATACCACCCAACTTCGCCGACCTTCCAGAGCTTGCCACAAACTGTTCATTGGTAGATATTGTACCTCCAGGACAATGCAAGACATGGCCTAATGGGTCAATCAAAGCATTGGGGAGCATGGTCCGTGACAAGCACCTCCTTATGGCTGTCATAAAGAAAAGAGGTGGAAAGCTCCTTGTTGATTTGAAGAGTCCCGATACAGATCGGAGCACAGCTAGTGACAAGCCTGCATCTGTTCGTGATGCCCTTGTTTTCCTAGAAGTTGCACATTTTACTAGTCCAGCATCAGTTCCAAACCCAGATGTTGCGTTTCCAGTTCATACCTTCCCGAACGTTACTTTACCCAAAGAAGGCGAAACATTACAAGTGACAGTGACGTACACGGAAACACCAGATGCTATGTATGTTCAGAAGTATAATGGAGCAGAGTATGATGATATGTTGAAAATACTACAACAAATGTTGAATGTATATACATCCAAAAGTGGAGATCAGTGGCAGATAGGTTGGCCATACAAAGATATGGTTTGTGCTGCGAGATACAGCGAAGATCAGAATTGGTATCGTGCTTTGGTCAAGGATGTTTCTGCTGTCAAGAGTGTGAAAGTCCTCTTCGTTGACTTTGGGAATTCTGAAGAGTTGCCCTTCAGCGAGATTCGTCGTCTTCCAGATCACCTGTCAAAACTACCAACACAAGCTATGAAGTGTCGTTTGGCTGGAATAAAGCCTGCTGATCAAGGAGAAGGATGGAGTAATGAATGCGGTTCCTTTCTTAATGATAATTGTTTCCTGCATCCATACCGCATGAAAGTCATTGAAACTGAAGGTGACGAGGAACCAATGTCAGTTGTTTTGTACCTACCAACTCCCCAGGAAGCTTCGTCACTTAACCATCAGCTGGTCCTTAGTTCTCATGCAGCTTTATCAACTGATGCGGAATGTCTTGAGACAGCCAGTGTTGAGGAACCATCCTCACCAGCAAGCAATGCCAGCACACGAGCCAGCGAGGCTGATGATAGTACCTCGAGCATCAACAATGAGCAACGAAAATTACTTTTCCCTCAAAGATTATCTTACATGCCGGTTGACATGCCTGAAAGCAACCAATTCCAGTTTCTTGTGACTTATGTTGACAAGGATTGTACCATATCTGGTTTCCAGCCCGATAAGCGTGATCATTCGCTAGCAGATCTGATGAGACATATGCAAAAGATTTGTAAAGGTAAAGACGGCCCTTCGGTGACCCAAGACCAGTTGTCCTTTAACCAACCATGCTGTGCTAAATATTCTACCGACAACGAGTGGTATCGAGCACAGATTGTCAGTTTCCCAACGTCATCGACAGTCTTGGTCGACTATGTTGACTTCGGTAACAGAGAGGAAATACCTCTAAAAAGCATCAGTCTCAATGCGGCTTTTCTCGATATACCAAAGCAGTGTATAGCAAGCAAACTTGAAGGTCTTCCTCAAACACCAGTTGAACAAGAGAAAGTTTCCAAGTTGCTCGAAGGCTTGTTGGTCGGGGAGATATGCGAAGCAGTTACATCAACAAAGTTTACCATAGATGGTGTGATCAATATCGAACATTTGACTTTACCAGATGGAAGAGATGCTGTTGATGCTGCAAGAGACATGATGATGAGACAGCGTAAAAAACTGGAAGAAAAACCCCGTGTAAGTCAGCCGCTAAAACAGTCCACAGCTGTAGAAACTCGACAAGATGAAAAGAGAATGAGCGAGAAAATGAAGTCTCGACCAACAAAGTCCATACTTGCTGATACTGTTCTTCCAGCTGAAGGCATACCATTTGATGTTGCCGTGACTCAAATTAACTCCAAAAGTGTTGTGTTCCTCCAAAGAGAAATTCCGTCTGAAGACAGCCCCAGATTAGCTGTTGGTCATGATCCTACTCATATCATTGCTTGCGATCACTTACACCAAATGCTGGACATGTCTAACAAAATCAACTTGGAGAATTACTTCAATGGCAAGCCAAATGTCAGCGACGTTTGGAGTAATATGTTGTGCTGTGGGAGATACACAGAAGATGATTTATGGTACCGCGCACAGGTTATCGAAGTGGTTACAAATGACCCGTTGCAAGCCCGTGTGCTTTATGTTGATTATGGAACGTCTGAAGTGATTGGATTGGAGAGGATGAAGGCATTTGCGGCAGAGTTAGCGTCACTGCCCAAACAAGCATTTCAATGTACTGTGATCGGACTGAATGAGGAGAATGGTGATTCTGATGATGATATTGATTCCTTGGCGAATGCAGTGACTGACAAAAAACTTATCTGCAAAGTTGTGAGTTTTGGACCACCAATTCTTGTCGAGCTGTATGAAAGAGTGTTTAATGAAGAGTCTTATGAAGATGTTCCAATAAGCCAAAGAGTGTCAGAACTTGATGTTATGGCTGATGAATTTGAAAATGATGCGGATGAGGATACTACGAGTAGCGAAGAATTAAGTGAAAAGGAGGAAACGGTTGCAGCGAAAGAAGAAAATGAGCAGGTGGACGGTGAAACAGAAGATTTCACAAGCGATGTTAACCCAGTCGGAGATTGGTACTCGGAGTGTGAAGAGACTTTCATGACATATGATCGAGAAGGACTGTCGACTCGGCCGCAGCTATTAACACCGGCTCAGTTCTTATTGAAGAAAGAAAATGTGGTCGAGCATGAAAAGACCATCGAGGTACAAGAAGAATCCGAAGTTGATTGAACATCTATTTGAACTGTTGGGTGTTTTGACATTATTTCTGGGATATGTAAGTTTAAAAAAGACTTTCATTGTTTTGTTATGTTTTGTTAAGAAATTTTGGGAGATAGTTTTTATATAGTATTGAGGCCATTTGCAAAATCTGAAACAGTAGCTAAATGTCTAGTTTGCCAAAATTTCAGTACTAGATATTAGAAAACTTTGTTTTCTTGCGTTTTTGATTTGTATTTTTCCAAACTAGACATACTGATTATGCATATGCTGCCGACATGATAAAACAATGGTATGCAGTTATACGGCATTTGGCGTACGGAAATGGGCAATTCCAAAACTTTTAAAATGAGGAAATGACGTCCTTTTCGCTCGATCTCAACATGTTACGGTTTAACACGCCAGCTGAGATTGAACGCCATTTTGTTATAAAATTTCACGAAAGTATAATGAATAATTTTAATAAGGTGTATGTAAGTTTAAGACAACGTTTACACCAGAGCAAAAGTTTTCGGATTCTACGAATCCTGGGTGTTTTAATATCGGATTCATTTGCCGTTTACACGACACGAGCATGAAAAATCCGATTTAAAATGGCCGAAGAAAGAGTATAAACCCGAAACTTTCGAGTCGGGAAAAATCTCGTGTAAACATTTTGCGCAAATAATTCGAATAAATTTGCTCCCGCCTATACAGTAAGTTTTTCAAATTTATTGTCAGTGTTAAAATAAATTTGGCAGCCAAACATTGCATAATTAATTAACAGTGTTAAAATTATACTGATTACTTTGACAATTGCTGTGTATAGTGTAAACACCTCGCGAATCTGTATACGTAAAAAAACAAGGAATCCGGATACTTTCGTCCACGAATCCTGAAACTTTTGCCTTAGTGTTAACCGTAACCTATACAACGTTTCATAAAGGCCTGTCATTATGGAAACGAGTTACTCGGTTACCTTTTTTATATACACTGTATAGTACTGGGCTTGCTGAGATCCAGGCAGAGAAATGTGAATATTTTGTCGTTTAAACCCTTTAAACTCTTTTAAAATTAGGAACCTGAAAGGCTGCCGTGCATAAATCACTGTTTATTTTGCAAACGGCTTTATAGTTGGGTGAACAAAGATTGAGTGAAACATTGCACTTATTCGTATATATGTTATTATTTAGATATATAGAGCCTATATGTACCAGGGTTCGAAATAACTATCTGTGGCCAGTTGTACTGTACTGTATACGAAAGCTGCATGGATGGCGCTATCTATGGGGTAGTGATTACTTCTCAAGCTTTCTTAAATTGGCCACTGACTGGACCCAGATCAAATTTCAGTATCTAAAAATTAAAGATTTTAATTATAGGATCCATATCGGTAGTTCCAACTCGTAATATCACTTTTTGAGCATTTTTGCAACGGTTGAAAAAACCCAGCAGCGTTATTCGTCCTTCGTATATGTACAACGACTACTTGTCAATTCTAAGTGATTTTCACAAACGCCTGATAGGGATAGAAAGTACTTCCTGTCGCTTGCTACAGGTTAAGCATCACCTAAACAAACACCGTTATTAATATGGAGTATGTATGTATGGACAGATGACAATCTACTACCTGTTTCTTAACTCTTCAACAGAATTTTTTTTTAAATTATCACCTTTTTTGCTTAACTGTTCTTGGAGTGCATGTTATAAGGAGTATATACTGCAGGTTAAATAATAGAGGAGGCAGCTTTGACAGGCAAAGATGCGCTATCTACCGCTACGGGCAGGGAAAAATAGGAACATTTAATATCGAACCCTGTGTACACAATTTACTAATATATGTTATTAACAAGTTTTGTATGGACTTGTATGATTTCGTCTTGTCTATTTTGGTCTTTCGTTTTGTGTGTGATTTCGTCTTGGTATTCTGGTCAAAATAATCACAATTGTGATTAAATGAATACATGTAAATGCGGCAAATTGTGTAGTTTTAAAAGCTAAAATATTTGAAGACGGTTTAATGCCAAAAGCTCCTTTATTTATTCACAAAGAGTATATACAATATACACACTGCAATATATAAACTTCTGCACAGTCATACAGATTAAACATTCGATATTGACAGACGCGGCTGTTTGAAAAGTTTCAATCTAATTTATACGTGGTACCAGGACTAAGTTTCACTTGTTCTATTATTCTTTGGCTAAATCTTTTACCGCATGCATCACTACTAATACATTATAAATATTTAGAGTATTTGAATATAAATGTAGAATTCTAAATTAATACATTTATTATAGAATCCTAACCATAACTTTGAATCACTATATAAGTAACTTTAAACCGCAAGAGAACACTCCGCATTTTAAACACTCCGCATTTTAAACTCTCCGCATTTTCAACACGCCGCACATTCAACACTCCGCATTTTCAGCACTCGCGCATTCCACACTCCGCAGTTTCAACACACCGCACATTCAACATGGTAAACTATAATTTATTTAGCTATGACAGTTGTCCGTTATTGTGAATTGAGTATAAACAGACGTGAAGCAAATTTGCAAAAGCTGTATAACAATAGCCTTGATTTTCTGTTGATTTTTTGCCGTATTTAAGTATACTATTTTAAGCACGACTAGGAGTGTTTTGTCGTATTCAAAATGCGAGGGCGTATTGTGGAATTTAAAAACATAGGACTTCAATTCGCAATGTAATATTACGTGAGTACAATACATCCAGTCAGTTTATTCCTGTGACTGTGCTTATAGGACCTTTTCCACTAGCCTTACATCTCTAACTTAGCATTGCACGGCCCCCTTACCGTTCTGTATAGTAAAGACTGTAAAGTACACTATGTTATGGTGTTTTACTCTTTAATATTGTTTTAATAATAGTTCTTTGTTTGTATTGACGGTATGAAAATCATTTTTACGATATGCAATCCATTTGATTTTGCTTTTTGTTCGACTTTATTTCGTTCGACTTTAGCCGGCAATACTCAGACTTTATAACTTTAGTAATTGAAGTTTGGTTCAAATGTTTTGCAATTGTTATATCGCGAAAATTTCATATAAAAATAGCACGTTGATTAGAATTTTAATTGTGTTATTTAATAGATCCGGATCAAGCCGGCTACAGGCGAGCACGTTTTCTTACGACAAACTTTCTTCGTCAATTTCACGTGTGTACGTCGATTTTTCCGCCATTTTTGGGGTACAGCCTCTCCCACGTTTGAGAGTCTCCGCACCACGAAATACAACTTTTTAGTATTGTAGTTGTTTGTATATATATATAATGGTAAATTTACAGTTACAACGTTTAAAAGTCGCTTTTCGCGTTGTTTGAATTGTCTAGAATATTTCACGAGGGCAGACATGAGTACCCCAAAAATGGCGGATTTTGGCCTTCGTGAGAAAAGCTAATTGTACTTGCCATAGTAAAAATTGGCAAAGTTGCCTGTACAGACGAGCAAATAGATCTTGTCATATGACATATGAAAACTTGTTCATCTGTAATCGGCTTTATATTGTAGTCACTGAACTCGAGCCGAGATCAGACTACGCGAAGGCTAATCAAAGGCTCTTTCGGAGTATTTATATAGAGGCGAGTCAAGCCGATTTCATCCCGTGTTTAGGTACATGAGACTTTCGAGACGAGGTAGCTCGACGAAACAAACACTAGGCCCACCGCTATTATAAGCACATGCAACGCTGTCGCTAGAGTAGCTAATTAATTTATATATTTTTGTAAACTATATTTGATACTTCTGCTGAAACTAAACAGCTTTACTTTGCGCTATATTATAACCATCATGGGTAAAAATATGTGAAACATTTTATCTTGGAGTCGCAGACTTAGCAGAAATATCTGGACTCGTTTATTACAAGTTATTTTTAATTAAGTTAATGCAATGTCAATACCAGAAAATAAAGGATCTTTTATATGCTATTTTATCCTGCTGGCAGTGCCCGAGCAGGGGGGCACAATGCTTTAACCTTGCATTGTCATCGAAAATACATGTAACATGATCAACAGTTGGCGAAACTTCAGTTCGTAACTGGATCTATATAGCTAGCCCGTCTAAGCGAGATAATGAACTTCTCAATTGCGGTTATACTGTATGAACCAGGCTGAAGCAAACGCATTAAACCTCGTTTAGATTGGACATTTTAATAGTTGAATAATCGTTGCTAAATATTAAGTAAAAATGTTTATCGGCTACATTTTAGGGCTTGTTGCTGTAATTACTTCAGTACTGACACAAATAAGTTTTCTCCTCTTGAGGTTGTACATTTGTAATGTCTTTTTTGTTGATTGAAATGCAGAATTTATATACATTTTATATAAAATAGAATTCATATAAAATTATTCTAGCCACGAAATAGCTTTATTCTTCAACAGCAGTCGTGGGCTTTGCTTGGAAAATTACCTTTTCGAAAGTGTGAAGCATTCTGCATTTTCTAGTCTAATCTATCATTTAGTATATTAAAAAACAAACCATATTTAAATACACTCTTGCTGAAAGTGCTCAAGTCATGGCTCACCCTTCCGGACAGTGGTCAGTCGAGCCTCATATTCGTGTTTAATTTAAGATATTGGGTTTAGAGCCCTTTATCTAATTGTTAAGGCTGTTTTCCACTAGGCGGAATTTTCCGCTCGCAGCGGAATTTCTCTTTGTCTTTTCTAATTAATTCCACCAAAGAAATCACAAGACAAATTAAGAAAAATTCCGCTCCGCGCGGAAATTTCCGCCTAGTGCAAAACAGCCTTTACAGCTGACACATTCGGGAAATCATGCAGTTATATCAATGAATATGAAAGACTTGTTTATAAGATAATAAGATAAAAGGCTGTAGAACCAATGATTCTATAGCCAACGAGACTCTATAGCCACGCCTAAGTACTTTCCGGAAGGGTGTATTAGCGTGATACAATGTCTGAAACATAAAAGCTCTTTATTCATGACATTTCATGTATTGAAAATAATTTGATGTGTCATCAAACACAGTGCTTTTATCCACTGCGGCGTCATAAACACAGGAAAACTGTTTGAAAAATATCAAGATGATGGACGCAGTAAAGGATTATTTAACGCCGAAGACATTCAGTATTTGGGCATACGCATGGTCGATCATTCACTGTCTTTGTGGCGCGGTATTTACAGGTATTGTTATTGCTTTGAAAGAGGGAGAAGCTGGGAAATTTACTTGTTATGTCGCGCCTGAAAGTACACTGATATACAAGACACAAGTCGACAAAGCATGTTATTCAAAATATCAACAGAATTACAATTCCCCACTACCATTTTATGTCTTTGTCATTCTGAGTATTTGGTTCCCGATTGTTGTCGCTGTTATCTATTCACTCTGCGTCCGACGTCGTGTTGAGGAAATCGACTCTAGTAATGAACCGCAAACTCAAGGCGAAGCAGACAACCAGGTACAGAACAGAACTTTGTATGTCTATTATTTCTATTTTTTCCACCTTGCTATCCGTGTCCTATCTGGAATACTGTTTACTATCCTACAGTATACAGTGTTATTTCCAAGTGGTTTCGATTTCAAGTTTAGCTGTAATCAACTGCCAACAGGGTTTACGACCAAGATAGCAAAGAATGCGAGTGCCAGTCAGTTGAATGGTAAATTTATTACTTGTGAGAATTCGAGTGCATCTGATAAACAGTTGTGGTCGACCATGGTATCTGTATTAAACACGATTTTTGCCTTAATAATATTTGTGGAAGTGATTCGTCTTTGCCGACGATTTCCAAATTGTAAGTATATAGTCGGTTGGAGCTGTGATACCAAATTCATAACAGTTTATCTGTTACGAAAACCGAATACGTTTGTAGATTATGACGATGTTGAACTTGAATTAATGAACCGGGAGGAATGTACAGATTTTTACCAAAGACAGGTTTTAGAACGTTCTCGTACAACTGACGTAATTTATGGACCGAAAACTGCTTTAGATGATTTGTATATTAATCTTGTTATTCATACAGAACGAGCTCCACACGAATTTTCGGAAAACCTGGAACGCCATGAGATATTCGATGTCTATATGGAAGTTCCTAAACACTCTATTCGTCTGAAGGAGGCAAAAGATTTATTTTATCCTGAAGAAGATACAAGCGGAAGTTTTCCTCGCAATATTCTAGTGGTTGGTCGTCCTGGAATAGGAAAAACTGTCTTGACTGAAAAGATTATGCGTGATTGGGCTAATGGAATTGATAAATTTTATCGTGGCAAAATTGCCTTCTACTTTAAATTTAGGTGGTTCAATTCAAACGAACTGAAAGACATGACTCTTAAGACTTTTCTTCGTTGTGGAACAGAACTGAGCGATGAAGAATTTGAAAAAATTTATGAGGATACAATAAAACGCCCTGAAAAAATCGTTCTTATTTTCGATGGTTTGGATGAATTTAATGGCAACATCGACTGCTTAGACCACTTACCGCCTCCAAACGATCCTAATATTTGCATGTTTGGGATTTCATTGTTTATGAAACTTATTTCTGGCCGCTTATTATCAGGAGCAACAGTTCTAGTAACGAGTAGGCCAACTGCGAATGAGTTTTACTCCAGGTTTGCTTTTGATAGAACTGTCGAGATTATTGGTTTCACTTCAGATAAAGTTGAAGAGTATGTGAGCAAATTCTGTGAGAATCATAAAAGAAAGGATTTAAATCCAATTATATGGAACCACATAAGATCCTCCTCGGACTTGTTCAATCTATGTTACATTCCTGTAAATAGCTTCATCGTATCTACAGTCCTGTTTGGGTGTCTTAGTGATCCTAGAATTGATACCACTACTACCGGTGCTCTACCAACAACACTGACTGAACTTTACGATGCAGCTATAACCCATTTTGATAAACATCACTACAGAAAATTACACGGACAATCTTCTGAGATAGCAATGAAGAAACTTCAATTATTGGCATACAATGGAATTGTACATGGACAATTGGTTTTCAATAACGGACTATTTGATACACAAATGAACAGATCAGGTCTATTGAACAGTTTAACCAACCCCATTTTCCCAATTCAAACACAATATTGTTTCATTCATTTAACTATACAAGAATTTCTTGCTGCAAGGCACGTGATTGAAACGTTTGCTCCTGAAGAAATAAAGAAGTTTATTACCTCTCATATTGCAAGTGGTAAATGGCATTTAGTGCTCCAGTTTATTGCTGGTCTTTTGGGCAAGAAATTAAAGATGTTTAACAGAAATGACTACGAGGATTGTGTTTTGGCGTTTATCATTATGTTGACTGTCGGTAATGCTAAACTTGACCTTAACAGTTCAGTGTTTGTAATAAAATGTTTGAGGGAAGCGGATGATGAGGACGTTGTTAAAAAAGCTTGCGAAACAACTGCTATGAATGATGTCGTGAGTCTAATATACGCTCCGCCGGATAATGCACTAACCGGCTTTACCCCAAGTGACTGGGCAGCAGTGACTTTCGTTTGCAAACACATGAAACAATTATCGGCATTAGATCTGGATCTATCTCAATCAAGTGAAAAATGTCATCTTGAAGTTATGAAATTGCTACAGCAAAGATGCATAAAAGAACTGACGTTGATAGTCAAAGGATTTGGCGGTAGTTACTTGGCGGTGAATCATGTATTTGTAACATTCATGAACTCAAGGTGTATTCTGAATCACGAGCACAGTAAGTTGACCAAGTTACAACTTCAATATTGTCACGTAACTGACGAATGTTTATCCACCATGTGCGAGTTTTTTACGAGTGGACATGCAAGATATCTTCGTGTACTAGACCTAACGAGTGATGAAATAACTGCTCGTGGGGTATCCAAACTTTGTGAAGTCCTTGACAATGAACTTTGTCCAAAGCTTACAATGCTGGATCTTGGCTTTAATGGCATCCTTGATGAGGGTGTAAAAGTGTTGTGTAACGCTCTTATTGAACACAAGCTAGTTACGCTTACTCAGCTGTATCTTTTGTGTTGCTCACTAACTGATGAATGTATACCTTCCTTGTGTGACCTGCTTACAGATGAACGTTGCAAGCTGACCCATTTGTCACTCTCAGGTAACAAAGGTATAAGTAATGAAGGTTTACGTATGCTGTGTGAGTTTGCTTTAAGAAAAGAGCGTTGTAAACTTGTTATGTTGGACCTGGCTGGGTGTTCAGCAACAGATCAATGTATACCCGATTTGCGTAATACATTACAAGATGAACATTGTATGCTTAAAGAATTGAGGTTCAGTCCAAAGAGGTTCACCCAGAAAGGCAGAAAAGACCTTCTTGAAATACCAATATATAAAGTTTGTAAAGCTAGGGGTTTAACAATTAGATTTGGTACTAGTAAGCTCTAGCAAATTAACACAATGAAAGTTTGTTGCGTGTTCCAACTATTCTTTAACTAAAATGCATGATAGCGTTTGAAAAGTATTAAGAACAAACAGGTGGGAAATTTGTCGTCGCTGACCAAAATATCGCGGGCAGAAACAGAACTCCATTGCATTTACATTCAAAACAAAGCAGAAAGTTGGCAAGAAGCTGTTTTAGCTGACTATTTTTTGCTTTTTATTCGAACGATTTACAAATTAACGGTTATTCTTTTAAAAATCCATCATGAATTCCTTGTTTTGGGATGATATTTTTTGTAATCGAGTGATTGTAAGAAGTGGATATGGCGACGTGAACATGGGAGCACTGAAATACCGTATTTGTCGAGGAAGAGATTATTTCGCTGGCCTCAGAGTGACAAAACGTAACAAAGCAACGGTTTTACTAACACTAACCCTACTCTAAACACCAATTCTAACCCTAACCCTTGATAGCGCATCTCGTTTAGTAAAATTGAAGCCAAGAATATTCCAGCGATTACCCCCATTTGAATAGATGGCGGCCATGTTGGTAGTTCCCACTCGCTAATAAACACTTAAAAAACAAAACAACAATAACTTTCATCATTTGAATAGTTTAAAAATGTATTTGGAATAGGTTTAACTTAATGTTTAAGTTCCTTGTTTAAGAAAGAGAAAGCATACGAATCTTCTCATTTCATGGGAATATCCTGAGTCTGCAATCACGGCATCAATTTTTGAATTGCAGAATAATTAGATGCACTATCTATAGTGTATATAAGATATCTATGGGATGGTCAGATCAATGGCACACAATATCTACAAAACTAAACTTATGTTTACCTTTTACTCAAACCGATATTCTCCCACAACACAAATTGTTTTTGTGTGGATATTCTGTGGTTAAACCGAACAGTGTGCTATAAAATAGGGGCTCACAATGTTTTGGCTAAGTGTTTGAGACCCAGTTGCTTCGCACGTGTTCTGGTCAAATTTTTGCCAAGAATCAAAGGCCGAAAGGTGAACTTCCTTAATGAAAACCGCCTCATGAGGGATCTAGTTTGAAATTTAGCTCTTTTAATAATTCCGATTTCATGAACACATTTTGTTATACGTTAAATATTTTTGTACTTGATAAGATTCAAAATTTGTTGTATATTCAAACCCGGCTTCAGTATAATTTTGGTGATGACCGAAAAAGAAATGAAGATATTTTAAAAACTGGCCGTGGCCTCACGATAAAACTTTCTAAAAATGTTCTGTGTTTCATGTGTTTATATTTGATATCTTAGGTATAAGCGTAAAAATAGGGGCTTGTACAGTTTACGAGGTTATAAAATGCATGACTTGTCTCTTTTTTCATGTAAACATTCGAAATTATTTCGACAGCAAAGTTTCGGATCCAATGCACACTGAAATAGAACGTCACTAAAAAATTCTGTATGATTAATTTAGATCCTGTCCATTTTCAACATAGTTGCGTGAATGCCGTCATGTTAGTTTGATCCGGGCTTTACTCAAAACTTTGGGTCATTGTGGGTGCATTATTTTACTGACATTTTTTACTCAAAATTTTTTGCAGTGCACCCTAGCATGACCGATCACTATTGGTTCCTAAATGTAAATTAAGTTAATAAAAGTAAATTTAAATAAATCGCTAGAATTCTAACTTGAAAGATTATTTGAGTTACATGTAGCTGGGAACTGCTTCTAGTTAACATTCTCTTAGCGATCCTGTATCGTGAAAATAGAGCAAACTGGGGCTTCGGTGGCGAAGTGGTTAGCGCACTTGCATTTCACCTCTGAGGCCGCAGGTTCAAGCCTCAGTGAGAACTTTCTCAATGCGACTCGAACCCAGTCCTCATGCGAAAAGATTAAAAAGTCAACGCTCTGCCGAAAGTCGTCGGTTTTCTCCGGGTACTCCGGTTTTCTCCCACAGGGAAAGTTGACAGGGTGGGTTAGGCAAAAGGGCCCACAGTAATTGACATATGCCGCTGTGGTGACCCTGCCCTAGTTGGCAAAATAAGTTGCCAAATAAGTTGCCTTGATTAATTCAATCATCGAGTTGAACTTCCAGCTGAAGGCATACCATTTGATGTTGCCGTGACTCAAATTAACTCCAAAAGTGTTGTGTTCCTCCAAAGAGAAATTCCGTCTGAAGACAGTCCCAGATTAGCTGTTGGTCATGATCCTACCCATATCATTGCTTGCGATCACTTACACCAAATGCTGGACATGTCGAACAAAATCAACTTGGAGAATTACTTCAATGGGAAGCCAAATGTGAGCGACGTTTGGAGTAATATGTTGTGCTGTGGGAGATACACAGAAGACGATTTATGGTACCGCGCACAGGTTATCGAAGTGGTTACAAATGACCCGTTGCAAGCCCGTGTGCTTTATGTTGATTATGGAACGTCTGAAGTGATTGGATTGGAGAGGATGAAGGCATTTGCGGCAGAGTTAGCGTCACTGCCCAAACAAGCATTTCAATGCACTGTGATCGGACTGAATGAGGAGAATGGTGATTTTGATGATGATATTGATTCTTTGGCGAATGCAGTGACTGACAAAAAACTTATCTGCAAAGTTGTGAGTTTTGGACCACCAATTCTTGTCGAGCTGTATGAAAGAGTGTTTAATGAAGAGTCTTATGAAGATGTTCCAATAAGCCAAAGAGTGTCAGAACTTGATGTTATGGCTGATGAATTTGAAAATGATGCGGATGAGGATACTACGAGTAGCGAATAATTAAGTGAAAAGGAGGAAACGGTTGCAGCGAAAGAAGAAAATGAGCAGGTGGACGGTGAAACAGAAGATTTCACAAGCGATATTAACCCAGTCGGAGATTGGTACTCGTCGGAGTGTGAAGAGACTTTCATGACATATGATCGAGAAGGACTGTCGACTCGGCCGCAGCTATTAACACCGGCTCAGTTCTTATTGAAAAAACAAAATGTGGTCGAGCATGAAAAGACCGTCGAGGTACAAGAAGAATCCGAAGTTGATTGAACATCTATTTGAACTGTTGGGTGTGTTGACATTATTTTTGGGATATGTAAGTTTAAAAAAGACTTTCATTGTTTTGTTATGTTTTGTTTATAAGAAATTTTGGGAGATAGTTTTTGTTGCATGCCCATATATGGGCATGCAACTTTCATATAGCTCTAAATTTCGTGTCGCGGTGTGCGTACGGGCGGTGGTAAATCACGTGACAGATTCGTAAAATACGACAAATACCGAGTCAGTCCGACGAGCATTTTCATGTGATGAGTGAAACTTTAATATGCACGCTTTTGTTCACGGCTTTCGTCGAGGAAACGCAAAGAAAATATTCTTTACGGAATTTAAGGCCTTTAATAGAAAAATAGATCGAGGTAGGTAAAGCTTTGTTGTTTTTAATTTAGCTTATATTCTGTTATTTGTTATTATTTTGGTGCCGTTGTGCTGGCACTGATATTTATTCATCAATTATCGGCATTATCAGGCGTTTATGTTTGTGAAAGGCCACGCTGTCAAAATTTTAATTTTTTATATGCCCAAATTGAAACGAAGCCATTGTGCTAGCACTGATTATATTGTGTGTAGCTACAACTTCAAATTTCAAAACTACATCACATTTTGTAAATATTAGCATGAACTATTGTCTACTGAAATTTAATACAACGAAATAGCATTCTACTTCGATAATTTCAATCATAGTCGAGATCATAGTTTAATAATTATTTTCAATCATTATAGTAATTCACGGTTTCCACGGTTTTTTATACTTTCAGTAAGCCATGCAGAATAAAGCTAAATTTGTAGGAAAATATAAACATTGTTGACCTTGATATTACCGTCCCTTGCAACTACAGATGAACAGTCGCGAAAAGTTTGAAAAAGTTTTGTTATTTTGACATAATAGCTATTTTTCAATAAACATATTGATGTTAAATTTATTGAATCAATATGTTAAGTTTCAGGCCAGTTGTACCAAAATTTATAAGCGCTTGCGCACCATAAAGGTAGATTTCCACTCAGTGCAAAATGTCGCGCGATCGACATTTTGCGATCAATTTTTTCTGAAATACTAATACCGAGGGCCTGATACTCAGGTTACTGAAATACAAGCAATCAAACGCAGCGGTCAGGTTGACTGAACGTGTTTCAAAAGAAAGTGATCGCAAAAAGTTGATCTTGCGATATTTTGCACTGAATGGAAATCGGCCTGAAGGCTTTAGTCACAGAATAGATACTAGACCAGAAGGGACACTCCTATGTGTAATGTGTTTTGGCTTGGGAAAAACGTCCGAAATTTTTTATGTGCTATGAAGCCATCCTGGAGTGCACACAGCACTTTGTACCTATGTTTGTACCCATGAAAAACTTCTGTGGTGCACTCCAGGATGGCGTCATATGATGGCGTCATATGATGGCGTATTTCACATCAGCACTCGTCGAGTGACACTTCTGATCCATTCTCTATTCTGTGCTTTAGTTGTCCTACGATTTATCACGATGAGATACATTTCACTACACTTTACGTGGCGGATCTCGGAACACGGGCGGAGCCACTGGGTGAAGGAGCGCGGGCGGAAAAGGGTGAAGGGAAGGAAAGGCAACTAAAGCCTCTGCAGAAGAGAGAGGGCATGCAACATGTACGCACTGCGTACCTATTTTTATATAGTATTGAGGCCATTTGCAAAATCTGAAACAGTAGCTAAATGTCTAGTTTGCCAAAATTTAAGTACTAGATATTAGAAAACTTTGTTTTCTTGCGTTTTTGATTTGTATTATTCCAAACTAGACATACTGATTATGCATATGCTGCCGACATGATAAAACAATGGTATGCAGTTATACAGCATTTGGCGTACGGAAATGGGCAATTCCAAAATTTTTAAAATGAGGAAATGATGTCCTTTTCGCTCGATCTCAACATGTTATGGTTTAACACGCCAGCTGAGATTGAACGCCATTTTGTTATAAAATTTCACGAAAGTATAATGAATCATTTTAATAAGGTGTATGTAATTTGTGATGTTACTCTGAGTGTGTATCCACACCGGGCAAGCTTGAAAAATATGCCCGGCCACGGTGGGATTCGAACCTACGACCTTTGGAATACTAGCCCAATGCTCTTCCGGGCATATTTTTCAAGCTTGCCCGGTGTGGATACACACTCAGAGTAACATCACAAATATCATATTCACCTGAGTACACAACACAGAAAAATCATATTACAAGATTACACTGGTATCGAAGGAACTAGATTCTGTTCCGAAATATCACTTACTCGAACCGTCCTGACCGCGTAGCTCAGTTGGAAGAGCATTGGGCTAGTATTCCAAAGGTCGTAGGTTCGAATCCCACCGTGGCCGGGCATATTTTTCAAGCTTGCCCGGTGTGGATACACACTCAGAGTAACATCACAAATATCATATTCACCTGAGTACACAACACAGAAAAATCAAGGTGTATGTAAGTTTAAGACAACGTTTACACCCAAGCAAAAGTTTTTGGATTTTACGAATCCTGGGTGTTTTAATATCGGATTCATTTGCCGTTTAACACTACACGAGCATGAAAAGTCCGATTCAAAATGACCGAAGAAAGAGCATAAACCTGAAACTTTCGAGTTGGGAAAAAATCTCGTGCGAACATTTTGCGTAAAAAATTCGAATAAATTTGCTCCCGCTTATACAGTAAGTTTTTCAAATTTATTGTCAGTGTTAAATTTGGAAGCCAAAGATGGTCAAAACATCCTGATTACATTGACAATTGCTGTGTATAGTATTATTAGTGTACACACCTCGCGAATCTGTATACGTAAAAAACAAGGAATCCGGTACTTTCATGATCCACGAATCCTGAAACTTTTGCCTTAGTGTTAACGTAGCCTATACAACGTTTCATAAGGGCCTGTCGTTATGGAAAGGGTTACCTGGTTAATTTTTTTTATGCACACTGTATAATACTGGGCTTGTTGAGATCCAGGCAGAGAAGTCTGAATATTTTGTCGTTTAAACCCTTTAGACCCTTTTAAAATTAGGAACCTGAAAGGCTGCATGCCGTGCATAAATCACTGTTAATTTTGCAAACGGCCTTTATCGTTGGATGAACAAAGATTGAGTGGAACATCGCACTTATTCGTATATATGTTATTATTTAGATATATAGAGCCTATATGTACCAGGGTTCGAAATAACTATCTGTGGCCAGTTGTACTGTATACGAAAGCTGGATGGCGCTATCTATGGGATAGTGATTACTTCTTGAGCTTTCTTAAATTGGCCACTGACTGGACCCAGATTAAATTTAGTATCTAAAAATTAAAGTTTTTAATTATAGGATCCATATCGGTAGTTCCAACTCGTGGTATCACTTTTTGAGCATTTTTGCAACGGTTGACAAAAAAACAGCAGCGCTATTCGGCCTTCGTATATGTACAGTACAACGACTACTTGTCAATTCTAAGTGATTTTCACAAACGATATAGGGATAGAAACTACTTCCTGTCGCTTGCTACAGGTTAAGCATCACCTAAACAAACACCGTTATTAATAATATGGAGTTTGAATGTATAGACAGATGACAATCTACTACCAGTTTCTTAACTCTTTGACAGAATTATTTTGAAGTTATCACCTTTTTTGCTTAACTGATCTTGGAGTGCATGTTATAAGGAATATACAGGTTAAATAATAGAGGAGACAGCCTTGACAGGCAAAGATACGATTGTTCCCAGTAAACTGCGAAATGACAGTTTTTTAGGCGGTTTGTCAGTTTTGTCAATTACGAAGGACATATTTGTGTACCTCGTGATCACAATTCGTTGCAAGCGTGTGAAAAACTGCAAGTTTCGGTTTGATAGTTCTGGCAGTTAAATGGGTTTCTAATTTTATTGGCCAATGAGGTGCGTAGTTTTGATTTAAAATTCAGTCGTTTCGCAGTTTACTGGGAACAATAGTACGGCTCTCAACCGCCATGGGCAGGGAAAAATAGGAACATTTCGAACCCTGTGTACACAATTTACTAATATATGTTATTAACAAGATTTGTATGGACTTATATGATTTCGTCTTGTCTATTTTGATCTTTCGTTTTGTGTGTGATTTCGTCTTGGTATTCTGGTCAAAATAATCTCAATTGTGATTAAATGAATACTTGTAAAAGCGGCAAATTGTGTAGTTTTAAAAGCTAAAATATTTGAAGACGGTTTAATGCCAAAAGCCCCTTTATTTATTCACAAAGAGTATATACAATATACACACTGCAATATATAAACTTCTGCACAGTCATACAGATTAAACATTCAATATTGACAGACGCGGTTGTTTGAAAAGTTTCAATCTAATTTATACGTGGTACCAGGACTAAGTTTCACTTGTTCTATTCTTTGGCTAAATCTTTTACCGAATGCATCACTACTAATACATTATAAATATTTGGAGTATGGTATTTGAATACAAATGCAGAATTCTAAATTAATACATTTATTATAGAATCCTAACCATAACTTTGAATCACTATATAAGTAACTTTAAACCGCAAGAGAACACTCCGCATTTTAAAACTCCGCATTTTAAACTCTCCGCATTTTCAACACGCCGCACATTCAACACTCCGCATTTTCAACACTCCGCACATTCAACACTCCGCAGTTTCGACACTCCGCACATTCAACATGGTAAACCTATAATTTATTTAGCTATGTCAGTTGTCCATTATTGTGAATTGAGTATAAACAGACGTGAAGCAAATTTGCCAAAAGCTGTATAACCATAGCCTTGATTTTCTGTTGATTTTTTGCCGTATTTAAGTATACTTTGTCACTATTTTAAGCACGACTAAGAGTGTTTTGTCGTGTTCAAAATGCGAGGGCGTATTGTGGAATTTAATTAAACGCATATGACTTCAATCCGCAATGCCAATGTAATGTTACGTGAGTACAATACATCCAGTTTATTCCTGTGGCTGTGGTTAGGACCTTTTCCGCTAGTCTTATATCTGTAACTTATAGGATTGCACGGCCTCCTTACCATTCTGTAGCAATTAGTAAAGAGTGTAATGCATGTTATGGTGTTTTACTCTTTAATATTGTTTAATAATAGTTCTTTGTTTTAACAGTATGCAAATCATTTTTACGATATGCATCTGGTTTTGCTTTATGTTCTACCGGGTGGCGCAAAAAAAAGTTCACGCGTTTGATTTAGTACAGCGAAAAAACTATAAGTGTTACGTTCCTCAAATAAATGTTATCCTATCCAGGAATGCCTAACTTAAATTTTGATGTATAACACATGCATTTTTGTTTAGTATTACCCAAGATATTGGTAAATCAATTTGAATATGCAATTTCAAAAGGTTCCAATATTAGCTGAAAATAGCCTATTAAATACGAGTAAAGGAAGTTAACGAGTAAAGGAAGATATATGAAGAACACAAAGGCAGTAAATAACGCGTTTATCCTGGAAAATTAAATAACTATATTCTTACACGTGTGACCATACTATCGAGCGAACGTTGGATTTATTTGCTGGTCAAAGTTATGGCAATTAATCAACAATAATCGCTTCACGAAGCTGTCTCAAATTGTTCGGTTGTTGATCTAATTTAATTCCCTATAGCTAGGGGACATGGAATACTGCGAAGCAATTCTTAATTAAAAGAGCCAACTTTTTCGAAATTTTGTTGCTTTTCAAATGATAAAACAAATAAATAAATAAGGAAAATCATTCGTTACACGTTTCAATTTAAATTAAATTCATACAAGCGAATATGTCTGACGAAATTCTAAAATTTATCAAAACAGTTTAATAGGCCATTTTTAGCCAATTTGTCAGATTTTCAAAACTTCGTTCCAAATTTTATTTGGCGATATCCCAGTCAATATTGCACGTAAATAAACATGCTATAGCTCAAAATTTAAGTTAGACTTTTATGAATAGAGCTACGTTTATTTCAGCGATGTAACACTTATAGTTTTTTCGCTGTACTAAATCAAACGCGTGAACTTTTTTTGCGCCACCCGGTACTTTATTTGGTTCGACCTTAGCCGGCAGGCCCGGCACTACGCAGACTTTATAACTTTATTAATAAAGTTTTTTTCAATTTTTTTTCAATTATTATATGGCGAAAATTTCATATAAAAATAGCATGTTCATTTGGTATTCTTCTTAAAATCATACCTTAATTAATTAGCATTTTAATTGTGTTTTTGAATAGATGCGGAATTAGCCGGTTACAGACGAGCAAGTTTTCTTATTTCAAACTTTCTTCGTCAATTTCATGCACGTGCGTACGTTCGACAAATTTTCTACGACAAGTTTTTGGTGTTCTGACTGCCACGATAGCTATTGTCAGTGAATTACAATAATAGATACCTGACCAATCACATGCAAAATTGGTACTTTGCCAATTATTTCTGTGACAAGTGCACTTGTTCCAAAGCTGGCATGCTATAGGTTTTGAACAAGTGTACAAATTGCCATAATAAAAATTGGCAAAGTTGCCTATACATGCAGACGAGCAATATGAAAACTTGTCATAGAAAACTCGCTCATCGGAACCGGCTTTATATAATAATAATGACTTCTTCCTATATGTACAAGCGTACACGCATGCATGAAATCACTGAACTTGAATCGAGATCAGACTACGCGAAGGGTCTTTGGGGGTATTTATATGGAGGCGAGTCAGCCAGGTATCCGATCTAGCTCGCTTTGCCGAGCCGATTTCATCCAGTGTATATACATGAGACTTTGGAGGCGAGTTGGCTTGCCAAAACGAACCAATGGGCTCGCCGCTATCCCACGACAGGAGATTTATACTTCATCTAATTTATATTCAATAAATAGAAAATATTTTGCTGTGTTGGTGTAATGTACTCAGGTGATAAAGGTCGTGTGTTCGATTCCCACCGTGGCCAGGCATATTTTCGGGCCTGCCCGGTGTGGATGTACACTCAGAGTAACATCACACAAGCATCAAATAGAAAATAATACACAAAATTTAATATTTCTGTGAAGTGCGATTGTTACAAACCGAAATATACATATATTACATTGCACATTTCTGTCATCTTCAACGTATCTCCACGAACAATGACTGAACCCTTGAACTGATGCGAAGTCCCTTTAAAATGCAATACAATTTCTTTCGAGGTTCTGTTTGTTCGAAGTTTAAAATGACACTAAAAACACAATATAAAATATAAGAAAAACTTAACTCTTTTGAAATTGTCGGGCGGTGCATTTAAAGTGCATATGACATGAAATTTCTTATTTTCTTTAATGAAAGAACTCTTTAAGTTGTAGTGTAACTTAATTTTCAGTTTCTTGTTTTTATGCTTTGTTCCCGAGATATTTCAATTTGTTTGATATGTAAATGAGTGTGAATATGTCCGCTAATTTATGACGTCACATTGGTTGCAAGCTCTTCAAAATGGTTGAATATCACTGCTATCATCGAAGATGATAATTTCAAACTCCACTCACTGGTAAATGTGATGAAACACTGGAGAAAAACGTGAACTGATATCTACAGTTTTTAGAGTTATAGATTTTTATAACCATTGTAAGTTGAGCTTGCAACCAATGTGACCCCATAAATTAGTGGACATATTCACACTCATTTACATATCAAACAAATTGAAATATCTCTGGAACAAACCATAAAAACAAGAAACTGAAAAATAAGTTACACTGCATGTAGCTTAAAGGATTCTTTCATTAAAGAAAATGAGAAATTTCAAGTCATATGCACTTTAACGAAATATAGTGGCATAATAAGAAGTACAAAAATTTTTACTCGCGAACCTGAAATTTGCACTTTCGCGACCAACAGAGACCTATTACGATAAACATCTGTAGAGAAAATTTTATTTACAACAACGTTACAGTGAATTTTTTCTGTGCTGGTGTTGTGTACTCAGGTGAATAATATGCTTGTGATGTTACTCTGAGTGCATAAACGTTACAGTATATATATTCCCGTGAACAGAGCAACATCACTCGGAGCAATATCCGCTTAGGCGAGCCAGCTCGGGTAATTGCGTTTATATATATGGGAAATTTCCAACCCGAGACAACGTAAAGACACGTAAAGACAGACAGGTTGTTACAACCTGCAGCCAAGTTGTATAGGCAATGCTATTCCAACAACTTGTCAACAGGATGTGCTCGTATACTGCTTATATATTTCCATGCAGCTTGTTGACGATTAGTTGACAACTTACAAGTTATTCCAACAACTTGTTATCGTCCTGCAATTCAAACACATCTTGCGAACACATCTTGTTGACAAGTTGTGAGATTTGTCGTGTGTGTAGGCGGGCCATCCCTGTAACCCATTTAAACGCAAGATGAACATTGGTGTAAATTACATAGCTACGTAACGTTAGCTCTCGGCAAAGTGAACTGGCTTGGTATAGCTGGTTAGTATAAACACCCTCTTTGTATAAATTATATGCACATGCAATACTGTGGCCAGAGTAGCTAATTAATTGATACATTTTTGTATCAATTAATTATTTGATACTTCTACTGAAACAAAACAGCTTATACTTTGCGCTATATTATAACCGTCGTGCATGTGTAGAAATATGTGAAACATTTTATCTTGGGAGTCGAAGACTTTGTAGAAATATCTAGACTTTTTTATTACAAGTTATTTTTAATTAAGTTAATGCAATGTCAACACCAGAAAAGAAAGGATCTTTTATAATTCTATTTTATCCTGCTGGCAGTGCCCGAGCAGGGGGTCACAATGCTTTAACCTTGCATTGTCATTGGAAATGAGCATGATGTTCCTATCAGAAACAGTTGGCGAAATTATTAAAAACACTTCAGTTTGTAAATGCATTTATATAGCTATACCGTCTAAGTGGAATAATTAACTTCTCAATTGCGGTTATACTGTATGAACCAGGCTCAAACAACGCAGTAAACCTCGGTTAGATTGAAATCTTTTAATAGTTGAATAATCGTTGCTAAATATTAGTTTAAAGTAACTACTTCAGTATTGACACGGATAAATTTTCTCCGCTTGAGGTTGTACATTTGTAAAATGCAATCTCTTCATTTTCTGAAACGTTTAAGCGTTTATTGAAATGGAGAATTGATATACATTTTATATAGTACTAGAAGTTGCTATCGCAAGGAAAGTGCTGCCTCACCCCCAAGGCATCAAAGGCAGCATGCGCAATTTGCTGAATAAGGGACTATTTATATGATCCCGCTTTGCCAGGACGAGATGTGAGGCGGGATTATTTTAAAGTATTGAAATAAGTCGCAGTGCACGATTCAGGAAAAAACTTCAGTATTTTCTAGAGAGAGATTATAGACTCATTGCCATAGGCGTAGCCAGGGCGTTATTTTTGGAGGGGCGAAGCGAAAACCAAAGTCATGGCTCATGTTCCGGGCATGTTCCCTCGGAAAAACTTCAAAATCTGGAGTCCCTGAAATACAATTTCAAGCAGTTTGGGGTGACATTTTGGAGAATTCCAATGATTATAAAGTACATCAAAGACATGATTTATGATCTCAAAAACGTACCTTTTTCCAGACATTTGTTTTCGGAAATAAATCAATTGGAAAAGTTACCTTGGAAAACTGGAGGAGGGGACCGTGTCACCTTATTTCCCCCTCTATGATGCTGGGAGGGAAAAAAAAATTATTTTGATCGGAATGTTGCACTTAGGATGTTTTTTTTTGTGGAATGGGGGGGGAGGGGGAGGGGGAAGGAGCGGTCGCCCCTAAACTACGCCACTGCGTACGATTCTGCGACTTGGAACGCAACTTTTACAATTCTGCTTAGCTTGCTCAATGGGTAAGTGAGAGCCTGTAACAATCTCAAGGAAATTTGATCACCGCCCACTAATTACTATTCGAGAATTCAAACTTTTTTAAAAATTGGCAGTTTAAATTACTTTTGGAGTAAATAAAACAGAATTTACACCGCGGCGATGTCGGTTTGGTACATTATAGTATGTGATACAATTCACTAGAACAAAACATTTTGACTTGATAACAGTTTAATTATAAATGCCGTTACTCAACAGTCAATACTGACTATTTTGACGTATTAATAATGAACTAAACTCAAAAATATATTTATATCAAAAGGAAGACAATACCATCTAAGGTCCAAACATTACAATAAATTTCGGAATCATATACAAAATATGACCAGCTATGAGCGAATATGTGTTTCAACGGCTGAACAGTATAAACGTTTACAAATTGACCATTTGCGTAATAGACTAAATTTTGATCTCAACAAAAATTTCAATACAGCTTGAAAGAGCATCACAAAATTAGTAATATTCCAAAGTTTCGTTGCAAAATGTTGTGAAATGCGGAAAATATAGCCTTGCGAAATTTGCAATTTTCAGTCATTTTAGATTACAAACCGGAAATTGACAGCCTCGAAGGGCTTGAGGCTGTCAATTTCCCGTTTGTAATCTAAAATGACTGAAAATTGCAAATTTCGCAAGGCTATATTTTCCGCATTTTACAACATTTTGCAACGAAACTTTGGAATATTACTAATTTTGTGATGCTCCTTCAAGCTGTGATGAAATTTTTGTCTAGACTTGTTTAGTTCAAAATTTAGTCTATTACGCAAATGGTCAATTGACAATAACAAACTCTTAACTCTAAAAATATATCACAATACAAGCCAGAAATTGCACTGTAGTTTGTAGTCTGCTGTAAAACTCATAATAACCGACAAAAGCAACGTTTGTAAATCGAGTAGTAAGTTTCATAAATACATAAAGCGACATGTATATTTTATAGGATACATTATTTGTCAATCAGGGACCGGTTGTATAAAAACGTGATTAAAGTTAACTATAGTTGGTGGAAACGTCATCCAATAAGAAGCGCGTATTTGAGAGTT